>PQWD01003995.1:0-10827 GCA_019425675.1 Leucinodes orbonalis | reverse complement strand
GCAACGTGCAAATGTTAACACCTATTCATTGTTAGAGAAATACGGCTTACCATATTAGATTTATAGTTCTTAAACGAATAAGACAGTAACAAAATACAAACTCCATTCATAAATTAATTACATTCACTATGTTGACAGGACCTCGCGCCTCCTATTTAAATAAATCAATGAATTAAGTAAAGGAAAAACGTCTTAAACTGAGGACTTGTGGCTAAAAGATAAACTCGAACTTGCAAAAACAAACTTCTTTGTGTTTTAAACCTTGGTAGTCGCTTAATTATATACAATCGCGCCATTTTCATCCTAACCGTAAAAGAAATAAAGAACTGTTTCCCTTACAATAGCAGCATACTATAAGCAGTCGTCATTGTCAAATCTAGTAGTCTTAACTTGGGCTTTAGAATCAAGAAGTTTAAAGGTAAACTGAGGTATCATTTTCCGTCATAGAAGATTCAGAAATTAACTATAGATTTCACAGCACATTCTATTCCAATATCGGTTTATTTCAGTATAAATATCGTCATCTTAAAGTATATTTTAAATATTAATATAACTGATGACTGGCTAAGCTTACATAGTGGCAAATCATACATGGACACGAGTGATACTACCAGGTGATCCAAATACTCGTTTACTACTAACATATCAATAACATCCACTGCTGAACTCATATTTCAAGACTTCATAGAGTAGCTTCGGACCTAACTGCGTCAGTCCACTACATGTTGTCGGATCGCCAGAGCAGACAATGGACCGGGCACATGCACTAAGCTTGGTTGCTATAGGCTCGTTGATATGCTCAAATCAAATCAACATTCCTGTAAAGTCCTACTGCAGGGCTTCCTACGCAGCATGGTGAATATTTGTTGACCCCCCATTTAATTGAAAAAATGTAAGGCCTACAATTGCTTTCAACGATGTTGTTACTTTAATGATCATAATAATTAATACAAAAAGGCATTTGGAATTATCTATTTTCCTTTATAAAACAACAACATTGTATGACTAGTATAAATAACCAGCATTTAGTTTCAATTTATAGCTGGATTTTCTACATCTCTCACATGTGCTGGCTGCTATTTTATTTGATAGGCATCAATATACTGTGCAATACATATCTGAATGGTTTAGTTATTAGTTTGCTTTAAAATACATTTGAAGCGGAACCAATATAACTGATAGAAATAAACCGACTAATATTTCCACATCATGTCAAATAACGTTCCGACGATATACACATCAGAATAAAGTACTTTTGGCTGAAATAACACTATTGCAATAAGAAATTGAAATTATATACTGGTTTCATTGTATAGTCCAATAGGATGCAAATAATTTAAATGCCATATGAAGACAAATTTATAATTGTTGCCATGTACAATAAACTATTATCACACTATGACTGTAGCAGATATAGAAATGTCACGGGATTCAAAACCAGATCACGCATCGATCTAGACTCAACATCACCTACTCAATATAAATAAATATATATCCACTGACATTCACACAGCGCCATCTAGTTCCAAGTAAAGAGTGAAGCCTGAAAACCCATAATGGGTACTAAACAACGCATAAACAAAATGCATACATATTATGCATAGAAAACACCCAGACCATTACAAACAGACATATCCATGCACACAAATGTTTTATACTCCCGGGGATCGAACGCGAACCCTTGGTGTAGCAGCCGACGTCTCGACCTTTACACCACATGGGTCGTCACACAATATGAAGGTGTAACTCACCTGTGGTACAGGTGCACCCGATTCGTCGAGTGCATATGTAGCTGAGACGGCGTGCGAGCCGGCATCTCGAGCTCGTCTGCCCACGGCTGCAGCAACCGTATATCAGCACGTTTCACCTCCACAGTCTCTTTGCAGTCCCTGTCTGTCACCTGTCAAACATAAACCAACGTCAGAGTCGGAATAGTATAGAGCCTTTGAGTATCTATAGATATGTAGCTAGCTGCTTGTCATCAAGCTTTCGCAGTTTACCGATGGACTTAGGTCTTCCCCATTTAGAACCAGATATAGTCCTCGGCTTTCTTAAAATAAAACAGTGACACACGACACCTATATACGAATACGCATAAGTCAGGAAATGTTAATAGCCGATAAAGTTCATAAATACTATGAACGAGAGAAAAAAGACCTGTGGAGTAATTTTATGCTGAAGTCCTTTCTTCTTTTTTTGAACCATTTGTTATTTGCCAAACCAATTTGTCCTCTTGTGTGAGTCTTCACCCTGGTAACGATATTTTCACACCCGGACAGCAAGACCGTGTTTTTAAATATGCTTCGGACTTTTAAAGGTCGGAGAAGGATAATTATCCAGACAGGAATTTCCGCGTGGTCTCTAATGGCGATGTTGGAAGCCCAAATGATTAGTTCACGTTAAGACAATGTCTTGTCCTGCTTGCCCAAACAAATGTTCGAAGAAAGATTTAGAGACTGCCTATAATTCTGCACTGCAGCTAGCTTTGGACTTTCACAGTTTGATTAGAAATGTTTTTGAAGCCTTAAATGCTAATAAGGATGCGTCGAAATACCCAGGTTGGGGTATCATTTAGACCAGCTCTATGCAAAACCAGCATACTTATCAGTATCGCTTTTTTACGCTAGTGGAGTAACAGCTCAGAAATCTACGAATACATAAATACCAGCGTATTTTAATGCTATGAACTCAGACAAATCGAACATATTTGCAAGTCATGGCGTTGTTTGCGCAAGAACAAAATAATAATAACACGTTTCGTACTATTACTATTATACATACAAATTACGTTTTGTACTTGAACAAAAAAGTGTTAAACGATAATGGATCAGGTAGTCGTCATGTAATTATAATTGATATCAATTTGTTAGCATAATTCATAATATAGTGTAGCCCAGCCACAAACGTAAGATTAAGTTACAGTACATGGAGTACTTATGATCATGTGTTATTAACGTACTTTTGATCTGAAAATAATTCTAGAAATTATATTTTGCAGAGCTCCGAAATACACAAAATACCATCATCAAAGTACGGTTGGCAGTCCTACCTCGGCTACATCTTTCGGGACCTCAGTAAACCTAACCTGTGTTGCATCCTGCTGAACAGCTAACTAGGCTCTGGGGACCTACACACAATGGTTTTTTTATGTTATAAGTGTACAGGACGGTCTGGACGCTCACTGATGGTAAGTGACACGCCAGACCATAACAGAGCGGCATTAAAGGAGACCAACAACTGATAGACAGTTATTACCCTCCATCAATGCCGCACTGCGCCCGTCACCCGAGACAACAGATGTTAGGTCTCTTATACCCGGTAATTTCACTAGCTACAGTGCCCTCATCCCGAAACACAAAAGTGCATAACACTACTGTTTCACGGGATGATATAATGGTCGAGCGTGGCTGACTATGGTCCAAATCCCCTTATACATGGGAGGTATGATTAAGTAACAATTTTATAAGATTTTATATAATTCGTAAGAAATATGGCAACAAAGACATAAAGAACTCACCTGCACTCTAATCCTTCTTGGTGTATTTCTGACCTCGCAAACAATACCCTCGACGAACACATTGGGACACTCGCGGCCAGGGTCGGCGGTTCTCACCACACAAGCCGAGCCGTTCAGCAAATGGCTCATCTGCGGGCTCGCGTCACTTATCACATCGTATTTGTTTTTACCGAAAATATCACTATACTCCACCGGTCGTTCTCCTGTCCGTCCAATTCCACTATCACTTTGCAGCCGTCGGCCTGGCGTATCACGCCCGGTATGTATACACCGCGTTGTTTCGCCAGCACACGGTGGTCCCGCCACTCCGAGAGATCAATGTTCGGGTAATGTATGGTGTACTGTTTCAGTTCGACGGCGGCGAGGGGTGTTGGACTATTGGCGATGGCTGCGGCACCGTTTGTATGGCCGGGCTGTGGTATTCTACTGGTTGTGGTGCATTCGCGATAGTGTGCATCCGTTCGATCTCCTCCAACTCGGACGGGTCGAACTTCCGTTTCTTGGGCAAGTTGCGCACCGGCGCCTGCGTCGGTGGCTGCGCCGGCGGCTGGGGCGCGTTGCCACTGCTCGCGTTGCCCGGATTGGTCGGATTCGCCATCGTTATGTTCGGCGTCAGATTTGTCGATGACTGCGATAGGCTCACTGTGCCGACGCTGCTTATCACTGATGCCGGTATCTAGAATACAATATATTGGGTTAGATTTGCATTCACTTTTTCAATCTTCGTTCGTGTTACTACATGCCAAACACTGAACGAGGCTCCGACGTTACAACGCATTTATACTCGGACCAGTGTAGCCAGTATTGGTCTAGAACCTAATTTGTTTGGACACATTGCAGGCTGAATCACCTGTTGTCCTAAACGAAAGATGATTCCGTGCTTCGGAGAGCACGTTAAGCAGTCGGTCCCGGCTGCAATCTAATCAATCTAACTATGTTGTCGTTAACATCAGCACCGCATTGGGCCCGAGTGCGGAAGACTTGTACCCTGCAGTGGGACATAAGCCGTTGGGCAGGCTGATGATGATGATGATGGTAAAACCTGACGTCCTTTAAAAGCGCATTCACATTAAAGGGCCGTCAATGCATTCCTTGACGTGCCATAAGCTGAAACTGGCAGAAAATTCTATTAAAAACGCGATGGTCAGGGACGAAAAAAAGGCTTAGTGCAAAAAAATGCTGCTTTCATTTATAACAAATGCAAATAAACAAGTGCAAATATTTTTGAACATATTAACAGACGGCACCAACGGCCGTCTCTAGCTCATGTGGCGCCCGTGAAAAATTACCCTAGCGCCCCTAGCGCTGTCCTCGGAGAACTCATAATGCGAGCGGCGCTCGCGCCCCTAGGAGCGGCGCCCGTTGCAACGCACACACCCACCTAAGGAAAAGGACGCCCCTGGGGACCTAGTCCTTTTTCGTTCCTGCCATCGAAGTTTCAGCCTCATGACCTATGAGTTACCTGATCATCGATATCGTATATAGTGTGCGGTGTGGTGGGCGGGCGCGCGCAGAGTGCGGGTGCGGGGCACCGCCGCGAGTTCGCGCTGCATCACACCCGCTACCACTGGTCACTGAAGCCGCGCGCCATCGCCACCTACCGAACAAAAACATTGGACATATAATACATACAAATTAATCCATACTAATATTATAAATGTGAAAAGTATCTCGTCTGTCTGTCTGTCAGTTTGTTATGCTTTCACGCCTAAACGGCTGAACGGATTATTAGAAACTTGGTATGTTGATAGAAGTAACCTAGAATAGGTTTGAGGCTACTTTTTGTCCCGTTTTCACCCCCCACATCCCTAAAATGGGGGTTGGAAGTTAGTATGGAACATTCCGCAATTTTGTAGTACGACGCTGAAATTTGGTACGCGGACTATTTGCCAGAAACGAAAAAATTAGGCATATTTTTTTTCTAAAATCCACCCCGAAACCCTTTAAATAGGGAGGAAGTATCATATTCGATTTTCGCAGTTTTTAAGGTAGAACGCTAAAAATTGGTATGAGGGCTGTTAGTCACAAACAATAAATCTTTCATTTTTCTTTTTTCCGGAATAGGGCCCAAAGGCCTTAAAAGAGAGGAAAAGGGGAGGACATTATATACCGGACTTTTGTCAGTTTTCAAGGTAGGAGCTGAATATGGATAATCAGACTATATCTCATAAAAATAATAATTTTTATATTTAAATATATATGTATATATCAATATCACTATACATAGGATTAAAGTTGGGGGTTATCACAGTTTACAAAATAGAAAGCTAAAATTAAGTATGAGGACTATTTGTCACGAAAATAAATCTTACATATTTAAGTTTTTGCAAATCGGCCCTTGAAGCCTTAAAAAAGAGGTAATTTATATATGACTTTTCCAGTTTTTAAGGTGAAAAGCAAAAAATTGGTATGCGAAGCGAAAAAGAAGAAGAAGAAGCAGTGTTGCAGTGTTAAAATTATTCTGTTTTCGTTACCAGGAAAGTGGAGCCATGTTATCCCGACTTTAACGCGGGCGAAGCCGCAGGCAAAAGCTAGTAAATCAATAAATATCCACTGACATTCACACAACGCCATCTAGCCCGATATTAAGCAAGGAGCTTGTAGATTAAACCATTCGTCAATGGTTCAGAGATTTCTTAATAATTAACTATCATTAACAAACAAGTCATAACTTGGAGGAATGGTTCAGCGATTTTTAAATAATTAACTAACATTAATAAACAAGTCCTAACTTGAGATCTAAGGAGTATTTTTGGGATCCAGACCTTTATTGACCTAAGTCATTGGGAAAAGCCTTGACCAGCCGGGGACATAATGACTGTAGTAATAAAATAAATATTTTACATTACAATTTGGCGCTAAACTTGTTTCATTATGTCAAAACGAACACATCCCATGTTTAGATTGACTAACACACGATTCCGGACTAAACCTGCTCAACTGGTCTAGAAAAAATGAAACCCGACGATGAGTAATTGTTATTAAGCGATAAACATGAAACAGTAGTATAATATGCTTCGGCTTCGACAGATAAAACATACATAATAATAACATACCTATCGTATAGCGTAGTTTAGCTATACTCGTACCTAACTTTTTTTAAATGTTTAAATGCGATGGAGACAGTCAGTTCGCTAACCTGACGGTAAGTGACACGCCGGACCATGACAGGGCAGTATTGAAGGAAAACATCACAGTAGAAAATGACCATTTCTCCTCAATACCGCCCTGCGCCCGTCACCCGAGATGATGGATGTAAGGTCTAGAAAAACAGTCACTGTAGAAAGTGACTATTTCACGTCAATACCGCCCTGCGCCCGTCATCCGAAATGGATGTTAGGTCTCATATGCCCGGTCATTTTACTAGCACAGGACTTTTGATAAAGCATGATTGTTTGGTGAATAGGACAAAACACACCATGCGAGCCCAATATGAGGCTGAATCTAGCAGAATAATTCTAGAAGAAAATCGCAGGCAGGGATGTAAAACTTAGGTCACAAAAAGACTTTTTTCTGCCAGTTTCAGCCTCATGGGCTCAATGTGGAGTGGCGTAAACTACTACCAACCTAATTATCCGAAACTGACGACTTCAAATGACTTAAAAAGCACAATGTCACCAGAGATTATATTATCAAACTAATCCGACGACCGGCCATAGTGATGCTTAAATTAAATAATCATTAACTGAACGTGCAAGTTAGTACCGTAGTCTCAACGAAAAGTTAACTATTAATTTGAAAAAACATTGCAATTGAACAGGGTGTGATCTGGTTCTGGTCTAAGTATTTGTCCTTATCCCTAGTAATGCCCGAATTTACGATTTTTTTCGGTGTTTCCCACAACAACATAGTCTGGTACTTGAATCTTTAGTAGATTTCAAAATGAGGTCATTGGGTGACATTTTATGCAATAACATTTAAATTATGTATGATGCATAAAATAACAATGGCTACTGTCGAAGGTTATAGTCAGAGAGAACTATGAAACCCAAGTTTTAAAGTTTTAAAGGGATATAATTTCGCAGTAAATTGCCATCTAAATGGAAAATAAAACCTTTTTTTACATGTTCGTAGAGTCATTATCAGCCAACTACTATGAACTACCGCTCGAGGAGTCCTTTAATAATGGAATGTGACGTCATCATTAAGAAGCCGTAGAGGGAGCCGTAAGTACCGATCCGTGGTCCTTTATGACGACTCGCCAACACACATTGGCCGTGGTTGAGCTTTCTGTGATAATTGATTAGTACCTATACCCTTGTGAATAATACTTCGATTTTAACTGACAAATCATTATACGCCAGAAAAAAACTTTTTAGTCGTATACCTATTACAGCTTTATAATATCTCCTTTGTGAAAGAGATTATCAAACATTTACCAGTTTAAATCCTGAAACGAGTCCGAATTGCAACAGTAAAACAGATCCATGAAAAAAAATCAACCAAGTTAAACTCATATGCATTTTAAATTCCATCTATTTACGTTTGCGATAGTTGCTTTTTATCTGGGTTTCCTATAGTTCCATTTGCTGTATAGCAACACTCAGCTATTTCAGTTTAGTAGAGTAGATTTAGCTTAGATCAATAACCCTGGGCGAAGAGGTGTATCCGATTTGCTTTTTTAATCACCTACTCCTAAACTTAATTCATTACACTCATTACTTGTTTGAAATTAAAATATCCGCTCTCTTGATTAAAAAATCAAGAAATATTATTATTAATTAAATAAATATGAACACAAATAGTGCTTTACATAATAAAAACACTCAACTTGACACCTCTCTCTCTTCTACCTTTCACAGGCCACTACTGGACAACGATCTCTTCCATTTTGCGATAGATTTCCAGTCCTCCCTTTTTGTCATCCAGTCTCCACCGACAATCTTTCGCAAGTCGTCGGATCCATCCAGGCTCTCGGAGACACATCCTTTTATCATCACATACACCAAATAAAAAAGGTTGAGGACTTTTAATAAACGTCCCTAATTATATTTAAGAATTTAGAGTACCTTTATTAACGCAACAACAACGCGTTATATAGCTTTTTCCTAGTTTTATAACGTTAAGTTTACGAGTTAGTAGACATTGGTACCTACATACAAACTAGGCATTTCACTGAACAAATGTTTATACACTTAGTAACACGTGAATACGTTAATTGATAGCGATTTTTTTAACTTGTTTTACTTCACTTATTATTATGTAATTGATTAATGTAGGTACCGTATATCCATTAGTGTGCCCATTAATTAATTATCAAGGAGGGCGACGTCATACGTAGATACTTTCATTTATGTCATAATTTAGGTACACTTCAACATATGAACGTTACGCGTTTGGCCCGTGGGAGGCCTGAGTCCTGAAACGGATGGTATAAGATCTACTTGAATGATAGTAAGATCACTGACACTCAATGACACATAATATATTAATAAACATTTGGTACTTATAAACTATTGTTTCAATATTTTTATACCATTTAATAAAAAAAAGTGCACCTTAGATCACCAATAAAACTAGATGCACATTAACAAAGAAACATCAACCAAAATTGCCCAAGCCCATGACACATTTGCACAGTTATTATTATATTTAGAACAGGGAAAATAATAAATAAGGGATTCATTGATCGTTTAAATTTTTATCATAAAATTAACTTACTTAATACTAAAAACGTTATCATCGTTTTCACTACCTACATCCACACAGACCCCACATATGTGGGAATGACGAAAAAAATTTTTTTTGGTATCAGTTCAGTGTATGGGGAACCCCAAAATACTTTTTTTTTGTCAAGTTTCTTGTCACATAGAATTCATATTCTTACAAAGTTTTAATAGTTGAGTGCTAATAGTTTGGAGAAAAAAGGGGAGGTACAGATAGACAGACAGACAAGTATGACAAATCTATAATTGCCATATGGCTACGAACCCTAAAAAGAGTTTAGGTATGTTATCCTTTGTTTAGTATCCATTTACAGCCTAATGCCTTTAGTTTGGGCTAGATGGCGCTGCTGTGTGAATGTCAGTGGATATTTAATATTCACATTTGCGTGTCGTTTGGCGAGAAAAAATGTTGTCCTATCTGCCACCAATTAATAAAATTCTACCAGTAGTGATATGTTTTCTGTAAAACTGATTCACTGTCTTCTGTAAAAAAGTATAAATTCAAATTATAATAGACCTATGCTAATCTAACAGAAATACCTACTTAGTTTATAACTCACAGCTCTGCCCACGCATATAATAGTTTGACACAATTGTTTCTGCAACATTTAGTTGTGTTTATTTAAAATGAAATCATTTTATTATTTAGCAGACATGACAGATTAAAATTCAAGTCTACCTAGGTATATAGTGTTTATAAAAACCTATTGAGTATTCTGTATTAGATAACTCTTACAGGATTCATCCTGTCTGTCTCAAATATCATATGGGGGAAAAATATTATTCGGACCAAACATCCTTAAGACATTTAAGGCAACATCCGTTATGAATTTATTGATTTATTCTATGTATCTTAAAACCTAACTTTCTTTTTATTTATCATCAAAAGCCAATGAAAGCTTAGCTTATTTTCAACATTTACCAACCACATAAAAAATATATGTACAAATCGGCGGAAGAAATATATCAAGCCAAAATCATGAAACAAACAGTTAATTGGAAAATTAAATTACATTTTTTCCTCAGTAATGTTAAATATGTCAACAATTACATGTAAGGTGAATACAAACAGAAGAAAAAGAGGACTCACCTCGCATCCTGGCTTTATCTCAGTCTTTTAGAAACATTATCTCAATCAAGTTCTAACATGTCGGACCAGTGGCCTTGCTATGGAACCTCAACAACTACAAATATTTATATGTGTGTAACGCTAAGTATATGACTCATTTCAAACATAATAAATAAGCACTTACAAACTTTATTCTTCTATGTCTATAAAAGAATATCTAGATTAAGATTTAATATTAACACAGAAAAATGTGAAGTGTGAAGTATTTCTGTTAGGCAATTCTAGAGGCTTTGTTTGTGTGCACCTAAAAATACACAGAATCACTAAATCAAA
The DNA here is from genome assembly GCA_019425675.1 of Leucinodes orbonalis. NCBI lineage: Eukaryota > Metazoa > Arthropoda > Insecta > Lepidoptera > Crambidae > Leucinodes > Leucinodes orbonalis. Next base: position 242 of record PQWD01003995.1, on the reverse strand, counting down.
GATTTAATCATTTTTAAATAATCAATATTATATGAAAATACATATTACTCTCGCTAAGAAACGGCTAGCAAACAGTATAGGTAAAAGTCTGTCAACTAATATAAAAGATTATATTAAAATTAAGAAAGAAAAGGTTCAAGTTATTCCCACTTACATTTGAGAGCATCTGACTTGCAGGACTCATTAAGTCAACGAACACAATATTACTACACCACTATAACTAAACTAACTTCAACACACTT
>PQWD01003994.1:34355-63022 GCA_019425675.1 Leucinodes orbonalis | reverse complement strand
TCACCTGATCTTAAGTGATACGCCTGACCGTGACAGAATGGCATTAAAGGAGTCCAACAACGATAGACAGATATATCTATCCGTCAATGCCGCACTGCGCCCGACGCCAGAGACAACAGATTTTAGATCTCTTTGGTAATTTTACTAGCTACAGTGCCCTCATCCCGAAACACAAAAGTATATGACACTTGTTCACGGACGAAATATCTGGGCACTGTGTGGTTAGTACTACCTAAACGACTCGTTCGAGGTCACCTCCATGACATTCATCATAACTTTCAACTTTTATTGTGACACTTCAGGACACATGTCTTTCCACACATAGCTATGGGTCGATGGGACCGTATCCCATCACACGGGCCCAATGTATTTGGTCCTTTTGAGGACTGTGATACTAAAATATGAGAGCGATGGCTCATTGGGTGAACTGGTGCCTTCCGATCTGGATGATGCAGGTACAAGCCAGCACGTTCAATGGTATTTTTAAAATTTGAAATTATATGTACGTTAAGCCGACGCTCTTACGGTGAAGGAAAACATCGTGAGGAAACCTGCACATGCCTACGAAGAAATTCAAAGGTTGTGCGTGAAGTTGGCCAATCCGGACTGGGCCCGCGTGGCCGACTAAGGCCTATTACCTTTTACGGAAAGGCTTGTGTCCCTCGGTGGGGACATTTAATGAGCTGATAATGATGATAAGAAAGTATAAAAAACTATGCTTCGGCACAAATCGATCGATCGACCGGAGTGATTCACGGCCGAACAGAAAACCGGGGTGAAACTGGCTCCTCCTGACTTCTAGCTCGTATTTTGGTTATAAATGTTCTAGAAAATGAGTGTTTATAAATGAATTTAATGAACTGTTGACAATGATAATAAAAAAGTAGTATAGACTGACGTCATAGCGTGCCCTGTCTAGCACGAAAACTTAAGTATTAAAAATTTAAGCCGTGAATTTTTCCTCCATTGCTAAACATACATAGATACTGAGGAAACCACATCCATGCATAGCACAATGGACAAGCAATGGATCATTAAAAATATAACACGCTGAATTGAACCATATATCTTATTCCTTCCTACCTCAAATAAATAACAAGGAATTGTCACATCTAGCATATTTAATTCCAAAATCTCCGATCAATCTGATTGGTAAATAAGCTAAAGATTTAACGGTTGCTACCAGAGCTAATGACACGTATTTTTTAAGGCCAGTGACGTCACGGTGTGCGGACATATGCCCAGTGGCCGTTAAATGTTCAAAGATCCGTTAAGAGTCCACCTGCAGAAGACTACAGGCTTAGGATAACGGTTCATAGTTTCAGATATGCCTTAACATGACTGCTTACAAACTAAAAGATCGCTACCAGAGAAAGAACTATGTACCTAGTAATATAGATAGATAGATGCAAAATTCATTTATTTGCATAAAAAAAAACACATCATATTGAAACCAACAGTTTGCACAATTAAACAAAAATAATTAAAACCTACGATACAATAAAAAGTTGCCCTCCTAACGGGAGGGCTGAGGTTTCCAAGTTATATGTATGTTATTCGACGCTCTTACGGTGAAGGAAAACATCGTGAGGAAGCCTGCGAACAGATTCAAAGGTTGTGTGGGAAGTCGTCAAGCCCGCATTAGGCCCGCGTGAACGACTAAGGCCTAAACATCCTTATGGGAAGGCTTGTGCCCCTCGGTGGGGCTCGTGCCTTCAGTGAGCTGATGATGATGACAAGAAAGTATAAGAAAACTATGCTTCGGCACAAATCGACCGATTGACCGGAGTGATTCACGGCCTGAACAGAAAACCGGGGAGAAACTGGCTCCTTCTGGCCTCTAACTCGTATTTTGGTTATAAATGTTCAAGAAAACGTATGTTTATAAATGAATTTAATGCAACATAAAATAATAACCTCAAAAAGCTACAAAATCGTGGTCAGACGTTCATTCATAACAGCCTATAATAGAACCTATATTAGAATGAATTTTAACATATCAGAAATACCATGTTCCTATAGGCATGCGGTTTTTAAGTTCTAAATGCTGTAATAGGACTCTATACATTGATAACGTTAATAAAAGTGATAAATACGATATTACTGTATCTAAAAAAACATCTGTATTACATATACAGAAGATTTTTTAACAATCTTATTAAGCTGAAATATTTCAAAACTTGAATTGCCCGTGACAAGTCACCACAATTATAACACACAAGCTCCCAGCATTCATAAAAGCCGTAAGGTATGAAAAGCCGTAGACGTGAAAACGTGTTCAGCCCATTTAAAACTTGGAGAACCGTCCATTTTCCACACTAGTTACGAGGAGTGGCATTCATGCATACACCTGAGTCGCAGAGGGGCTATTATACCGCTTTTACACCGCCATTGTGGGATTGCAACGTGCGTAATAACTGCGGGTAGTGTGTGAGCTTTTTCGAAAGAAAATGTTACCAAAGTTGGATGTTGTTTTTAAAGCAAAAGAAGCGCAATCGTCTTTAAGGACGCAAGTTTTTGTAAAGTAATGCAATATGTTGCTGACTTTATTCGGTATAAGTAGATTTAAAGAGAATTATTGATGAATATCCTTTTTCCTTTTGATCTGGCGCAAAATGGGGGAGACCTATTCCAGCAGTGGACTGCGATAGATTGAATAGGATCCTTTTTCCAAGATTTTTTTTAAATAATTTGCTATTAGAATCCAATCCACATTTGCCGAGCGGATTTATTTTCAATTTGACTATTTTATTTTATTTGGTTTATTCCGATTTCACAAATTAATTCGGAACAACTATCAAGTAGATACAGGCTTTCAATCTACTATCCTAAAGAAATCGAATTTAACAAATTTTCGAAGTATCCAATTAACCTTTTAAATCTTACAAAATAACTCTTTCTTCCTGTAACGATGCTCGATGGGTAGACTTTTAATATAGAAATACAAATCAATAGACGCCAATACTAAACGGAATTTAATTAAGTAGCCTGTATCACAAACGCAACACAATAGTTTTTAAGTAACATAAATAATTATAACAAACGCGGGTGTTCAGTATCCATTAATGACGTTTATGTTAATAACACACTACCTAGCTCACACAATACCTCAAGATACCATTTAAAACATAGAAGGAAACGCTGAAAGCCCAAGCGAGGGAAAAACAGAAAAAAAGGAAAATATGTAATGTTTTAATATTCTCATCCGTCATAAAATGGTACAATTTATAAATGAGAGCGATATCATAAAAAACACGACAGCAAAACCATATTCGTGTATACATTTCTGCATTGCAGTAACTGGGTGTTTTCGCAAAGTATTGAGAATTAATTTGTCTACAATTGTACATCAATCAGCATGAACGTAGACTTTATGAAGAACGAGCTATAACCATACAACCAAGAAAAGAAATAAAAATACAACTACTAAGGCCAAAGAAAAAAACAGCATTGATATACCAAAAATATATAAATTTATCTTCCTACCGGGAGGGCTGAGGTTCAAATCCCGACACGTACCAATGTATTCCGAGTTTTTCGAAAATATATGTACGTTATCCGACGCTCTTACGGTTGGAAGAACATTGTGAGGAACCTTGCATGCAGCCTGCCGAAGAGATTCGTAGGTTGTGTGTGTAAGTCGTCCAATCCGCACTGGCCGCGTGGACGACTAAGGCCTAATCCATCCTATAGGGGTAGGCTGTGCCCCTCGGTGGGACGTTTATAATGAGCTGATGAGATATAAATTATGTACTAGGTGGAAGACTCGATACTCGAAGTCGTCTAGGTAGGTACATCGCAGGAGTTAATATCGCTCTGTGAACAGAGTGTTATGCACTTTATGTTTCGGGATTGAGGGCTTGTAGTAGTAAATTATCAGTATAGAGAGACCTAAACATCTTGTTGTCTCTCGTGTTGGATCCAGATGATAATTGACAGAGGATCTATAATTGTCTCTCAGTTGTTGTCCCATTCAATGCCGCTCTCATGCTCAGCCGTATCACACCACCAACTGAAGTCGACCGTCCTGTACACTTCTTATATAATAAAAAATTTAAAACTTAAACCTTCCCTGGATGTAACAAATTTTACCAGAAAACCGCATCGAAATGCTTCAGCAAAACGCGAGAATAACGCGGACAAACATACATACTACTAACAGGTCAAACTGAGAACCTCCTTTTTTGAAGTCGGTTAAAAAAAATAATCATCGTTTCACTGACGTCACTGCCGTTTCCACCTGTCACTTGGCACACAGACGGTGTGACGTGCGGACGTGTCATTAGTCGGTTGATGAATGCCGGGCGTTAATGCGGCTCCCATTGAAACAGACGCGTTGGCCACGCGCCGCGGCCGTATTCTGATAGGCGATCATTGGGATGCGGACAATTTGTTTTAAATGTGAACTTCTTGGAGTCTCCGAAGAATTTGGGTTTGATAGAATCAACCTGTTAGGTCAAGTAGCTTTGAGGACGTGACAAAGGGTCCGACGACCCTTAAAAGAAAAATTTACAATAGGTCGCATGACTTTGGCTAACTGTTACAAGACCTATCGAAGATCTGGTTAAGGAGGCGGTGGTAGTGGCCCATATGGATGCTATTATGGGAGATCTTCGTTCAGCAGTAGATGAATTAGTCTGTAATCATGATGATGATGTTCAAGAAGTTAAAGTGTTCATATACATTCATGACCATACTGTCCAGGGGAACAAGCTCCGACATTATAAAAGTAGTCGCAACGAGAAAACATAATACCGTGCTGAAACTGCGGACGTGTGGAATTAAAAAAGGTTTTAGTTTTAAATGCTTTAATGTGCTGAATGTAATCTTGGGACCGTAGAGACGTGAAGTACGTATAGTGTGGTTAAATAACGTTAATAGGAAACTAAGAGTTGAGATAAATAATACCTTAATCATTATCATGATTATCAATTTAATCATATAATGATAAACACAGCATATCGACTGCAAAATTGAGAATTAGGTAATCTCGTGGAAGTCCGTGCACACCCTCTCAAGTAAAAAATACAGTTTTTAAACGTATACAAACATAAAACGTATACAAATATACTTAGTGTTGAATAAAGCGACTTTTTACGAATTTGCCATTAAATGATGCTTTCAGCCTAAAATGTCCACTGGTGAACGAAAGACTCTTCTAATGATTTCTACGCGGACTGAACCCTAAAAATCGTTTTTATGAGAAAAAATGTCTTTAAACCTTACCTAATCTCGTTAATTTTTTTAAGTTCGTATTTTCGTCTTGTGGTTTATTGACGTAATTGCTTAAATAAACAGTATACTAACTAGATACACAATCACGAAGAAATATCAACCAACAATGTCCGATCCGCAACATATGCACGATGACCTATTGTTATATTTATAACTTAAAATCATTCATAAATATTTTTACCTTACACCCACAAGGCGGACACACACACACACACTCACACACACACACAACCACCATATATACTTATATGCACGACATTCAATAAACTTGACATATTGGGAAAGACACTGGCCCCACAACACAGGGAATCCTAGTGTGGATTTCAGGGCTACTGATCCAATGGGTACCACTTGATACATAATGAAGCTCTATGAATTGTGTAACTGCGTTATATTATATGTATCGAAAATGAGAACGATTGAAAACCCCATTTGAAAAGAGTAACTACACGATTTCTGCCGTTATTCTCGGTAGAATAACAACCTCCGACCGGTGTAGATTAATAAAATAAACTTCTTGACAGATTCAAAAGTGTATGTAATATTTTTGAAATAACATTTGGTGAGTTTGAGTTTGAGTTTATCCACGATGACCTATAATAAAAGTTAATCATAAATATTTTTACCATAAGACGTCATCAAAAGGGTACAAAATCAAAAGCACGAGCATACTACTATGTGCTGTGATATGTAGCGAGCGACGTGATTATGAACGAAAATGCTGCTCAACTGACGCGATAGGCAGAATTTTGTCGCGACACTTTTTAAGTGAGATTGTGTATCTTCCAAGTTCATTGTTTGTCTTATCTTTGTTGGTATATATATGCTGTATTAAATGTTATTGTTATTATATTATTAATATGGTTGAGTAGCTTGTGTACTCTAACTGTATCAAAGGATACACAAGCAAAACACAAAACCAGCCCGGCACACGTCCGCAAACCGGACCAGAGATAGGCCACCCCACTAACTTAACCCGAACACTGCACTAACGGAGCATACCCATGAGTTAGTACTGCATTAGCCTTAGATACTGATATCTTAACGCACCACTGCACAGCCATTCGCCAGAAATAGTTTTAACGCTCAAACTGAACATAAATAGTGGACATATCTCGTTGCGATTATGTTCTCAGTCCGGTCCACTTATTTTAGCGTCGATAATCGTGATTTCTGCCGCCCATGTCGTATGTGGTTAACTGTTTTTTTTATTTTTGAGACTCATGGAAACACTCGTGGAATTCTGCAGATGATTTTCGATCAAAAATATTTTTGTTTACATTCAATGAAAAAATCATGATCGATACCTTACTCTGCAGAATTAGAAAAATACAAAATCGATGGTAAAATAGCAAAAATCATTATATTATTATGACTTTTCTAAATTCAACTCTAAAGATTTAATCCCATTTCGGTATTTATATACGAGTAACTATACTCTCTGGTTTTAAATCTTCTACTTAGCGTATCGATAACAAATATATAACCAAACCGTAGAAGCCCCAGAGCTAGTACGGTAACAGCGTTGTCTGAAGTCGTGATTAAATCTTGCTGAAAACAGCTGTTTGGACAAGCAGGACACGACATAAGGTGAACCGTCGTTTGGACCGCTCCACGAAGACAGTTCGAAATGACTATTAAGTTTTTGCATTTTTTTTATTTAGATCAATTGAAAGTACCTGTTATTGCAGTATTGCGACATAAATTGCTTTTCAGCTTAAGATGTTTCTTTTTTTACCGTCACGCGACTGCAGGTTACAAGTCGATACGGCACAATGTTTTGTTTCCGAAAAATAAAGCATCATAACAAAGAAACAGACGAGCACAAATGTGATTTTATAACAGTTCCCGGTTCAAAACCCTACAAACATTCTAAAATGTCCAATTTCTTATACGAAAATCTTGCAATTTTCAGTTAATAGCTTTTTGTTAAAGGTCTGCTGATTTGCCCAATACTGGTCAACAGTGATCGGGTTTTGATTTTGCGAAAGTGTTATGAGTTATTATGGCAGGCTTTGTCGATTTGTGAGCTATTGATAGGGCGGGTGACGATTTAATTTTATTGAAAATGCAGCCGTTTAGGCATTAGCGCGTAACTTTATATTAGAATTTCTTGGTGCCAATTTGTATGGTGAATGATTAATGTGTGAATACGCAATAGAGAATTAGCTGCAGTGATTTACAAGTTATATCTGGAGGGCTCAGTGCCTAAGCGGCTGACTTGTTCCGTTCATAATCGCAGGAGTTAAGCAATATAGGAATGGTTGGTCATTGGATGGATGACCCGTTTATCTTTTTTTGCGGGAGAACAACGTTATCTTAAGTATTTTAAAGGGTCTTTAAAAACGACTCTTATGATGTGTGAAAAGGCGTACGACCTGCAGTGGGATTTATAATAAAAATAATTCTTTATTTTACAGATAACAATGATCCATTTATGGTTAGTATTTATTTATCATTACAGTCACGTGGTTTATAAGTTCTTATAAAATATAGTACTAAAAGTGAACTTAAAAAAATTGTTCGTAGCATCACTTTGAGTTAAAAGTTTTCTGCTGAAAATGATAGCTGGAGTAAAAACTCAAACTATTCATTCAGGTTTGCAATCTAATGAAGCATCCGTTTCACAGCTCGAGTCTTACATTTAACATCTAAGATTAAATCCAGTGACCGTTATCTGTCGTGCCACACACTCCAGACTTATGCATCTAGGCTTAGGTAAGACATAGCCGGTGTAAGCCTGACAGATGTCTGACAAATTTATGCGACGGATAATCTTATCGGTGAGCCTTATACAGCTTTATTACCGCTTTCTAGCGGCACATGTGGGCGGGACACGACACGTGACCGATATAGTGTTGTTTGTCTGTTCGTCTTTATCGTATGGTGGTCCGTTAGTTGCTCATAAAATAATATAAATATCATCTATGAATTTGTGTATCGATTTGGAGATATAAATATTTTAAAAGTAGTAGGGTGTATAGTCCTTAGTCGTCCACGCCGAGCACAGTTCGAAATGTGCTTGACTTCAGCACGATACTTTGAAATTTCTTTCGTAGCGGCGATAGTTTCCTCTCAATGTTTCCTCAACGTATCCATGCGGGATAAACGTACAAATATTTTGAAAATGTTGGTACGGTAGCGGGAATTTGAAACCTGCACCTCATATCAGAAGTTTGTGAATATGTTTGGAAATTACGCGCTAAGTCTCAGGCCATTCTTTATTCATTTGTAAAAAATTCTTAAGTTTTAGTTAGCTTATTTTATCTAGGATTTTTCCTATTAGAATTTTCCGTTACGGTTCAATTGCGTCATGTGCTCAAAAGTCATGCCTGCCCAATATGTTTCCAAAGTTAAAATAAATAACCCGTGACAGCATTATTTACGGGTGCGTTTTATAAGCATAAGATTATTAATCCTTATCTTAAATGAATACGTGTTTATTATAAGTATTTGATGACAATAAATTGATTATTTTCCTATAATTGATTAAAATAATATCGCAGTTTTAAGTCACATATATAAACGAAGTAGCGGGTTAAAAGTGACATCTAGCCCTTAGCCCTGAGCAATCATATTCCACGCGGACGAGTCTCGCGCTAAAGCTAGTTAAAGTATATAATATTATGCACTGTATGGTAGAGTTTATATTTACATTTAAGCAGTCGGGTTAATTTTAAATTATTTTTTTTTGATAGTTTGAATAAGTTATAACAGGCTGAATCACATATTAGATGATTCGTGCTTAGTAAGTTACGTCACAGATTTCAATACAAAGAGATGGGCAAGCCGCGTTTTTAAGTGCGACAATGTAAGCTCACGAGCATCACTGGCTGCAAGTTTACGCTCTGTGAGACGAGTTCAAGACGCACGATATAGAAGAAACATTACGTTTTTTTTCCAAATGCTGTGCAATTGTAAATGCCATCATCGCAATGAATCAGTATTTACCAAGAATAAATAACTTTCACAGGTAGAACCCGAAAAGAAATTGCGACACTGTGACTCCTATAAAATTGGCGGCTTGTCCAGTTCTAATGGTAATATTTCGGTGTCTGTGAGTTACGTCAGGCCTTTGCCCCGACTATAAACTTTTAATTTTACAATGGCTTTCGCGCCACTGGTCGTTATTACTGCTTGGAATTCAGCGCTCCATTTTTTACACTTAGAAACGACATTTTTAATGACAAACAGTTACGGGCAGAAACAGATGTACAATTATGCCTCTGAACCAATGCACACAAATAGACAAGTTTAATAAGGAAAATAATAATATCAAATTCGGTATTCCTATCCTTATTTTTTAAATCTAGCGCAGTACAATAAAAATAAATAAAACTCCGTTTTCATTATTAATTATGAGACTCATGTTTAGGCACTAGATAATATTGATATAAGGTTGAATAGAAATTAATTATTGTATACCCCGTAAGTTAAACTTGTATTATAATCTTACCCACAGTAATATCGTGTGTACAGAAACCTTCACAGTAAATGTTCAGTAACAGTTATCGACGTGTAAGCAAAATACGTCAGGGAACTAGCCTGCCCGACACGACACCTGCGTCTCGTAACACACGTACCGTAATCAGGTTACTGATTTTAGAGCGCGATGTGTCACAAATGTGCTGGGTGATGTGCGGTTTCATTGATAGGCGAAGCGTGTTGAACAATACTTTAGTTTTTTTGAATAAAATATTAAAGTTTGTTGCAATGTATGTAATGGAGATGGGATTTTATTTATTTGAATAATTCAATTATATTATTTTTTATTTAATCTTAATAATTTTATTTTATAAAACTTATGTTAGCTGAATTATTAAGTTATTATTGTATTTTTTTATGTTTGGTTTAATTGTATGGTGGTTTTGAATGTTTCACTGACTGAAGATAGATTTGAAACGTGGCTGCAAAACAAAATTACAATATTACTTGTTTAACATTACATTTCACAATGAAAAATATATCACATATTAAATTATACAACACTTACCTAAACATTGTCATAAACACGTACTTCCAGTGGTATCCGAATGGTACTAAGAGATAAACCATGCATTGAGAACAGGTAGCAACTTCTCAGTTTTACCCCTAGTCTAAGGTACTTGCTAGCTGCCCAAGCGTAGATAACCATGGGCAATAACGCAAATTATTGTAGGCGTGTGTATTTTTACTGTAAAGCATTTTTTACCACTTTCACAATTCACATATAAATTACTTCATTCAGTGTATAATAGGGATGATTGCAATTTTTTTTCTGTATTATAATCGCGTGGACCGCAATCCGTCCTGATCGTCCTGTGCACTTATAACATAGAAAGGGCGTTTTTAGTAAATCAGTGGCTGTTGAAATTCTAAGGCAGAGAGCCATCTGCGCTTGTCACTTTCCTGGTGACGTTGTAGTGGCATTTGCAGCAGACTAAATTCAAACTCAAATTCATTCATGGCTAAGACTAACGCAAAAACATAAATAAATATAACAAAAACAATTAAAATACTACAAAAATAGAATTTTGTATTGACTACCCAAATAAGTCTATAGCAGAGCTTTTCAAATGTATAATTAACAGTTGGAAATAAAAATAATATTCATCACTTTTGTCGCTTCTAGAAATTCGACATCAAGGTATATAAGAGACTCGAACGCGACAGACCATATCGGCTACCGAAGGCTTTGGCTGGTGAACCGGAGCCATGTTGAGCCCAGTGTGTGACCTTAGAGAAGTTTTTGTTACCCTTTTTGTGTAATAACTCCACACTGTTTTTATATCGGGCGAATGAGGTATTGTTGTGTTTTATTAAAAAACACATTTCACACTTACATACACACCAACACACGTATACAAAACACCAACTCTAGCACACACACAATTTTTTTCTAGTGTTACTTTTTCTTAGATATTTAGTGTTCATTGATTTAATATCAACTTATAAAAAGCATTCCTCATTTAAGAGCATTGTTATTTATTTGACAGGATGCTCCATGTGTTGCCCACCTTATTAGCTGGATCCAAAAACTTACTTATTATTAAAAAACTTATAGAAACACGGATGGAGTCTCGCTATCATCAAAAATGTGTCAAAATTCGGCCAGTTTTTGTATGGAAATCCCCAAATTATTAAGAAATTGACGGCACTTGTCAACAGAGCCTTTGATTATGTTAGGAAAAAAATAAAGCATGGCCTGTGTTGCAAAAACCGCAGTAAATACTTGAAAGGAAAACAACCCAGAAATAACGTATAGGTTGATGAACAATTGGATTACATATTTTTAGTTTAAAATATTATGCTATGTATAAAAAAATTGACAGAATTACATCACAGGCAGCTGTTAGCTGTCAGCTGTCACTTTGGGGACACATCTTAAGTATTAGTGACAGTCCGACGTATTTTTTTATACGTCCATGGTATTACTGTGCATCATTGTGGATGGTGAAAATAGTCAGATGAGAGATTTCTTTACTGTGAGTAGCTCTTATCATAATAAATCCTTGGGGGCGTAAGCCCTCAATCCTGCAAAGTGAATCTGTTACATACAAACTTGCTAAGCTTGCTTCTGTTCTAATAAACAAGCGTGCTTTAATTACTTCATTTCGCAATGAACAAAGCCTAGCATAAACGGGTAAATTTCTACTCATTTGCAAAACTGTCAGATGTCAACTGACTGATCACGCTATCTGGGCCGGACTAGTGGCACAATGTTAACAGGGCCGGATTGACACGTTTTATTTAGAATAAAATAGAAAAACGTATAGTTGGTACCAAAAATACAGAAAACAAAACTTTAGACTAATAAATATTTAACTATGAAAGAAAGAAAGAAAAAAATCTTTATTCAAATAAATCTGTTACAGATACTTTTAAATCGTCAATTGTTATTATTAATATATTTTTAATGACTCTACCACCGGTTCGGAATATGTAGGATCTTCGAGAAGAGCCGGCAAGAAACTCGAGTTACTCTTTTAAACTTTTTATATCAGTGGTTACAGAGTTTTGTCATTTACGTACACATAACTTTACAATAATTTATTAGAAACATTTTGTAACTGGAACTTTATGTGTTGTCGAAACTATCAAATAAATAGGAAAAAGCTAACGTAGCAACAGTGATTGACTTATCCGATACAAAAATTGAGATATCATATTTGTATTTATTTTGGTCGTAACCTAACATTTGCTAAAGCATTTCTAGAAGACAAATAATAATATATTTTCTATTATCTCACGATTCGTATTTAGGCGATTTATTTAATAATATAAAATGAAATCCCCTTATTCCGTCACTGTGTATCACTTATTACACGTCGCAATTTATTTATGTGTCTCCAGATTTGGTCTAATTGTAATATGGACTGAGTTTGTGGACTTATCAAATGTATCAAGAATCAAAGGGAATAAGGAAGCTGCGGATTTGCTCCTATCGGAGGTAAAAAAGAAAAGTAAGTACTTCAGCCCTGGCATTGGGAAATTGAAAACTGAACAATTATGTGAAGCTATATTGAATATATTTTTCATTTCACTATGATGGATGTGTTGTATGAAATTAATGGAATCTTGGGTTAATAGTACAACGTAATTTATAATGCAATTTCACAATATAAATGCTTGTAGATACATTTAACATGTGCCTTCAAACTGTTTGAGACAATTCATTGAACAATTGATCAATTCAAACGCCAAAACATGCGAACCTCATCAGATAGCCAGAGATAAGTCTACCCTTTTCTACGATACTACTATATGTGGACTATATTTTGGAATCCTAAGGTCTTCATCAGAGACAATTCGCAAGTCGTGAGTCATTTAGGCTGGAGGGCATTATGGGCTGATTAAAAAATAAACTATTAAGTAAACCATGCAAGGTATCGCCACGTATTTTAAGTCTGTAAAAAGCGCAATTGTAAAATACTGTCTCCACACCTCCCCAGTGCTAGCATTGTCCAATCATCAGATTGTGCGTTGGCTCACTCCATACTTACAAAGCTCGTACCATTACCGACACCAGGATATTTCTCACTACAACAATACAAAAGAGAACTTTAACAGTCCGTGATACGATCTAAATTGGAGCTTTTTAACTGACTTTGGAAAAGGTGCATGGAGCGAAGCAAACACATTAGGTGGATTTATTTTATTGCGCATGACCTCTTGGAGATATTTTAAGAAGTTTACTATGTAATTTGTAATAATAGCAGTGTTATCTGGTAACGTGCTGTATTCGAGATAGGCATTTAATTGAATCCGAGACTGGTATTGTTCAATAGCTTTAGAAGTAAGCAATTTAGTTGATATACACTGTTTGCTATAGATCTAGACAAGGCTGATGTTGTGTTATAAATAATGATGTTGGAGGAATGTATACTGTGATAATTTGGAAGGAAGTGTTAATGTTCAATGTTGAAATGAGTGTGTTCAAATTGATGTAGCGACTAACTTTTGCTGTATACGACTTAACTGTGGAATAATTTAGAAAAAAAGAAAGAAAGAAAAATATTTATTAGCCAAACAACACAGATATAGTTAACACACAGTAAAGAAATTGATATATGTTTCTACACATACAGGAAAAAACATTTTATAAAACCAGGCAGGGAATAAACATAATACTATTATAGGTTTTCTTTTGTTAGGTTTCTGCACGATATTTTCCTTCACCGTAAGAGCGTCGGATAACGTACATATCATTTCAAAAATTCGAAACACATTGGTACGTTTCAGGATTTGAACCTCAGCCCTCCCGGTAGGAGGGCAACGGCTCACACCATTGAGCCACCGACGCTCTTAATATAGGTTTTGTGTTGCTTGCCAAATCGGTCCCACCTCAGCATAAGTCGATTTAGGTACAATCGACATTTCCAGAAAGATGATTTTTTATTTAACAAGTCCGACAACGTACTCTGCAAATGATCATAGGCGGGGATTCAGTTACCATTAGGAAAGTAACACGAGTATGTTATTTCGGGCAAAGTAGGTTTCTGATGCTATCTTAAGATAACAGTAATATATAATTAATAATCCGCACTAGTGCGCGTTGTTGGTTACGGGCAATCTCCCTATATTTCTGTTGTTTTCTCTCATAGCAACGCAGGCATGTATCCTAAAGGCACACTTTATTGGCTTACAGATTATTACATTTTATTTCATTAACTAATCGAATGTGGCTTTGATAACACATATGCCACTTTTAATAAATTGTTTAAACCTTTTATAAATAGCAGTTACTTAAATAGTAAATTATTTTTATTAAATATTTATAAGGTCCAAACCATTAACCAATATCTAAATTCGCATTGAAATATTCTCAATTTTAAACAGAAGCGGTCCCTTTAACCCGCGCCAAAAACTTTTCAACAGCATCACACCAACTCGCCTAACATCAATCAATCCGACCACCGATGACAAAGTTAACACGAGACCTCTCACTGAATAAATTTCATGATGCACGCCCCGCGGTGGAGGGTTATGGACGAGACTGCGCGCGAGTGAGCCATTTTGATATATTGTTACGGTCATTTCGCTTTTGTTCTTATTCAGCCAAACATTTTTACAGCTTTCCAGTGTTTTCTGGATCATGCAGTAATTTAATACTTATTTGTGTGTTTAAACGTGAACGATGTTCGGGAAAGATAAACTGTCTTTTATTAGCTATTCTGCATAGGATTGAAATTATAGAGTGACGAGACAGGCTGAATGTCACGTTAATTTGAGTCAAGAAAGATACACTATGGAGGAGGGATTTCCCTGTGAAAGTATCTATGAAGCTGTGGACTTTTCAGGCTCTTACAACAACGATATTATGTTGAAGTCGCTAATTTTAGTCGAGTACAGTCTGTCCAGTGGCTTAATGGTGTGGACTGTTGCCTTCTGTACGAGAGGATGCTGGTTTAAATCCCGCCGTGTACCAATGTGCCCCTCGGTGGAGACGTGATATGGTGAAATGATCTTGCCAAAACATTTCTCAATGAATGTTGTATCTGGGAATTCAGTTTAAAAAATGCAGACGATCAAGGCAAGACCTAAGCCGCAACTTTGACAGATCTATCGAGATAAATAAGTATTAAAAAGTCACTAACTACGTACCTCTTTCTAAAGAAAAAACTGGATCTATTATATCATAGTAACTACGAATCTCTTTAGAAAGAAAACTAAATCTTTATCGTAAACTTTTAAAAAAACTATAACAAAGAAACTACTTTTAAGCGAATAACTCATGTTCTCATATCTTTCATAAAACCCCGCTCAAATTCGAGTGTGAATAAATTTTGCTCCGTACGGCTGTAGTGTTGTATTATAGACGATATTATGCAGTAGTGTTCCAGCATGATATATCGCGGGAACTCTTTATAGTTTCATAACTTAGTGAGATAGTTACAGCGAGTTATTATAGCGGGGATCCACTGCAGTGTGTAATGATTTTTATAGTGAATACAGATGCGCATCTTCATAAAACTGTACGAGTGAATGGTGCATGCAATAAGTGAGCATGCATTTTAAATGAGTAATTTTGCTTTTGTTTCTTTAAAACATTTATTCAAACGTTCTTAGTAGTCTAATATACGACTGAGTTTCTCTCCGGTATTCGGCTTCATCTTTTCCATATTGGTATCTCTGTATTTTATAGAACGTTCATACTTCAGTTTTTTATATACTAAGGAGCGTCGGTGGCTCAATGGTGTGGACTGTCGCCTTCCTACCGGGAGGGCTGAGGTTCAAATCCCGACACGTACCAATGTGTTTTCGAATTTTCGAAAATATATGTACGTTATCCGACGCTCTTACGGTGAAGGAAAACATCGTGAGGAAACCTTCATGCACGCCTGCGAAGATTTCGAGGTCAAGATAAGATTCGAAGGTTGTGTGTGAAGTCGTCCAATCCGCACTGGGCCCGCGTGGACGACTAAGGCCTAATCACCCTATACGGGTAGGCTCGTGCCCCTCGGTGGGGGCGTTTAATGAGATGATGATGATGATACTAAGGACTTTAGTTTGAAATGATCATTGCTTTAACCAGGTCATCAGTCCATCTCGTTGGGGTCAGCCTACGCTTTGTTTTCCATTACGCGGACTCCACTCGAGAACAAGGAACACGTATGAATGTCAAATTAAAATCTATCAATGTTACTAGGGCGTCGGTGGTTCATGGTGTGGACTGTGGCCTTCCGATCTGGAGGGCGCAATTACAAATCCCGCCACGTATCAGTGTCTTTTAAAATTTTCGAAATTATACTTACGTTAGCTCTCACGGTGAGGGAAAACATCGTGAGGAAACCTGCGCACTCTTGCAAAGAGATCAAAGGTTGTGCGTGAATTCGGCCAATCCACACTGGGCGCGCGTGGACGACTTATGGGTAGGCTCGTTCCCGTCAGTGGGGTAATTTAAATGAGATGATGATGACTGGTTTGGACTGTTGTTACCTCCTAAGAAGAATCCATGCCACCTGTTCTGTACTGAATGTTTGGTCCCTAAGCCGCCTTTTACGGCTCCTGTGGGAAGATTAGGGGAAGTCTCTAATTTTTATCACCACACGGCAAATCGCTATATCAGAATCTAAATCTATACCAAAACCACAAATTACGTACAAAAATAGCACTTACTCGGGGCGAATTGCACCGATATATCACCACGTATTTACCCCAACGTTAACACCCTGTCTATTACAGTAATGATGGGTAATACGGGGTAATATTACCAACTCACCCCGCCTGTTATCTCGCAGAGATTTTACATACGTACGCCGCTTGAAATTGTTTGAATTACACGCTTGGAGGGAGTGAGGCGTTAACGCCATGTTGAACTTAATTTAACTTAATTTCGGTTGTTTAACCCGGGTAATTATGTTATGTGGTATAGGTGGTGTTGTTTAATGATGTGATAATTGAGTGTATTCATGATTATGGCGCTTGCCTGATAATAATTGATACGCCTGCCTTGTAGTAATGCAGTGTTGTTGGAAACAAATGACTGTTGATAGCACAGACATCCGAATATACAATTAGACTGGACAAGCCGCCAAGTTTATAGGCAGTCCCAGTGTCGCAATTTCTTTTCGTTTCTTACCTGTGAAAAGATATTCTATTACTTGGTAAATATTCTGATTCGTTGCGATAATGGCATGTTACATTGCACAGGATGGCATTTTGGAAAAAAACAGTAATTTCTTCTAATTATCGTGCGTCTTGACTCGTCTCACAGAGCGTAAACTGGCGCCAGTGTATGCTCGTTGAGCATACATTTGTCGCACTTTAAATGCGGCTCGCCCCATCTCTTGTATTGGGAAATCTGTGGTTGGTAGTAATATATTTTCCGTCAACACTGCTCTGCGCCCGTCAATATAAACATGGAAGTGCGCATAATCTAGCCATCCAATTACGCAAGATGATACTGAAACCTTTCTAAACAATTATTGAACCATTCGTAGTAAAATAAAACTCAAACGAAAAATACAAATTCATGTCTTTTAATACTCTTAACTTATTACTTGTTTTTGCAAACTGGGAAGATGACCTGTCTTTGTACACGAAATGTATTATTATATTAAATAAATATTTACTTCATATAATTATCGGGAAAAAAATTAAGACCTTTCAAACTCCGAAATTCTCAAAAAACTGAAACAAAACTTAAGACATTGTGTCTACCGGAGAAAAAGTAGAGTAAGACCCCCCTAATCCCCCAAAAACTCCGGTCGGTCCATGCACCAAACACTCTGTTTATACCAAAAAAGAGCTTCTTAGAGTATGGGTGTTGTATACAAAAACAACATTCATTCATACATCTCATGACCTTTGCCCACACGTTAAAGTAGACATTACGTAATGCACACACGTTTCAATTTCGTGACTATTACAGGTAAGGCTGCTGGTTTAGCAGTTGAATAAGCGATTAGCGATTTTATTCATGTTTTAAAATAACAAAAATGTTTTTATGTTGTGTTGGCTATGGTCAAAGAAAACCAGAGGGTAAAGTTTATTAACTAATTAATCTGGGTTATTTTGTGCATGGATAGTGTCGGTGGCTTATTTGTGTGAACTGTGTCCTTTAGATTTGGAGGGTGCAGCGTCAAATCCCGTCGTATACCAATGATTCACTTCGGAACAATACCAACCCAACCAGACTTCTGCTGCATAGTATTAAAGTGCAAGGTGAAGTGTACAAGTTATTCGGCTCCCTTACGCGGCTGACTAACATGTCATAGCGACCTACCAATACCACGCACAGAAAGACAAAGTCAAAATCTATTTATTCAAATTAGGCTTACAAAAGGCACTTATGAACGTCAAAAAATATACAAAATACAACAAAAACATTTAAAATACTAAATCTGAAAAAATATTTTCTTTCTTAAAAAAAGCGCTCCATTGGTTGGGCCTGGTAAAAAAGAAGCACTTAAGAAAACTCAACGGTACAGCTTTGAGATAAAGAAGATGTGATGTGCGTAGAGAATGCCGAGTATCAATAGCATTTCCCAAGGTTTCTTGAAAGTAGTTAGAAAGGGTTAGCACTCTATACGATAAATAGCGCTATTTCTTTCTAACTCCATTTAAGTAAATTTCAACGTTGAGTCTCGTTCTAGAATACGGGCCTTAGACTAATAGTTAACAGAGGCGATTCTATCTTTACATTGTATAGTTGTTTGTCCAACAAAAGACTACGCCAATGACATCTAAGGGCATCAGAAACAAAAGAAAAAAAGATTTTCTATTCTTCTGGATTCCTGGCGTTCAAAAAGTCAAAGACCTGGGTCGTCAATGGACACTTAAGTAATTTTTTGGTACAGGATTAGCCAAACCCAGAACCAAAATGTTAAACAGAAATGGCGCTGACAAAAACGCCATGAAGTAAAGTAAACTTAATATTTATTTCCAAAAAAATATTATCTATGCAAATGTGGGGGCAGCACACGAATAACAATTACATAACTAAGAATTTTAAACAATGGATAAAATGTGTAAACGTATCCATAAAGTACATAAATCGCTTCATCTTGTCACTATTCTCTCACACACCGTCAGTACCTAATTTTCTAAATGCGACCGCACACGTTGTTGCAGCGCCCGCACTAATTCTAATGACGTTATTATGAGAAATGTGATTATATGGATTATATTATAATGTATGTCAGCCTCATAATGTATGGGAGACGCATTTTGATTATACACGCCGCTGGAAGTGTTTTGATACTTACAAACTACTACTTTAATTGCCCATTATATTAAAGTAATTTAAAACGATGTAATAAGCCGCGTTTAAAGTGCGACAAATGTAAGCTCAACGAGCATACACTGGCTGCCAGTTTACGCTCTGTGAGACGAGTCAAGACGCACGAATATAAGAAGAAATTACCGTTTTTTTTTCCAAATCCATCCTGTGCAATGTAACATGCCATTATCGCAATATTTACCAAGTAAAAGAATAACTTTTCACAGGTAAGAACCGAAAAGAAATTGCGACACTGGAACTGCCTATAAACTTGGCGGCTTGTCCAGTCTAATTGTATATTCGGATGTCTGTGTTAATAAGCTATGACATGTGCTAACACATTCTTCATTATATTATTTTGAAAATTAACTTAGTACTGTTTCATTTGACATACAAATTGAAACTGAGGGCCATCTGCATTCACCACTGGCCAGGTGAAGCTCTGATGGTTACATGCGGCCAAGATCAAAAGAAAAAAAATGATATTTATAAGTGGGGACTTATGAAAGCACTTATGCACTAACAATGGAGACTATTGAAACAGGATCGAGAAAAGTAGCTCAGTTGATTTGTCAGTCAACATCCCTATTTAAAGAATGAAAAATCGTGAATTCGCAATATTAACAATAAAAAATTAAAATGTATATAAATAAATAAAACAAAGAAATTTTACTGACGTTAACACAGTCCGTCAGTGCCATTTAATCCCAAACTAAGCATTACCCTGTATATATATATATAACTTATATAGTTTCGCAATAAAATAATAAGAGCTCTTAGGCTGATAATATAATAATAATTAGTGCATACATGTGTCAAGTATCAAGAACACTCAAGCGCACTACTTTGATGGTATCGCCTCACGGCCCATACGCTAAGCAAGATCTACTTAGGCAACTTAAATGTAACTTACTGTCGCCGGCCATCTCCGGTGTTCCCACAATCGATCATCACGTGCTTATCTCCTACTTAAAAGCTTTATCTAAGGCGAACTGTTTATATACAATATTGAATCACTCTCTAAGGTTGATGGTTTGTACGAGTTCCGGGTTGGAACCGTTAATATTTTAACCTTTTGTTTGTCTCATCATGAAATTACATGAAAATTTCAAAATACGTATTCTTGCTTTAACTAAGAGAGACTATGCCTATGCATAGGGTTATCAGCTTGGTTCCTGTTGTCTTTTATGTCTCTCTCGGCACAACTTATGGTACAAACCTTAATATTAGGTACAAGTAAAAATAGGCAGACAACATTGTATCATCATCATCAGCTCATTAAACGTCCCCACCGGGACCCTATACGGGACCCTAGTCATTAGGGCTTAGTCGACCATGCGGGCCCAGTGCGGATTTGACGACTTCACATACAACCTTCGAATCTTTTCGCAGGCGTACATGAAGGTTTCCTCACGATGTTTTTCTTCACCGTAAGAGCGTCGGATAACGTACATATATTTTCGAAAATTCGAAAACACATTGGTACGTGTCGGGATTTGAACCTCAGCCCTCCTGGTAGGAAGGCGACAGTCCACACCATTGAGCCACCGACGCTCATTAATACCGACGACATTGTATATTCTACATCTTTATATCAAAGCTAACAGATAAATACACTGAGGTTAAATATTAAAGATCAGTTGCACATTGCAGGTATATGACAGATGAAATAACATCTGGTTGGTTCTGTGTTACACATTGAGCGTCAGCAATAGGTCATCAGAGAGTGACAAATAACTTATTTTTATTTGATTGTTCTTATGTTCATTTTTTTTCATATTATTGTAAAACTAACTTTATTAACATTTGAAGCTTTAGTTGTAGTTTGTATATGTTCCTGTGAATAAAGATAATATTATTAATAATGGCAATAAAATGTTAATTGCACCGGACTTACAGACATTGCGTACTAAGAGATCGTGTCCACTAGATAACTAAAACGTTACGCGTCGAACGTATAGGTACCATAAAATGTAAAAGTTCTTTTCTTATATAATCGGTCCAGCTTCCTTGATAATTATTGTCTTAGTATCTCTTATTTAATATATATATATATATATATATATATATATCTCCTTTTACTTTCTTATTGTCGCTCTAACTAAATGTAATAATCAACGTAGTAAATAAGGAACTCTTCTTCGACTCACTTAGGTAAGTATACATTTGGCAGGGAGTGCAGCAGAGGACCAATATCTAGCGCAAAATGGGGCAGGAGATCTATGTCCAGCTTTTATATTCTACAAAAGCCTTATTACCAAAGGCAGGAAGTGACACCGTTAAATCAAAAATTGATAAAGGTGTTATTAAGAATTTTCCACTACCACCATCCAAATTCCGTTTAAAAGACCAAAGAGCTCGTTCGAAAAAACAAAACACATCCCACTCTAAAGTTTCCTAACAACCGTTATCATTAAACACAATAGCTTGTAACATTAAAGATATCATAACAACCATCAGAAATCCCCACATCACACTCCTCATAACACACAAAACGTATAAATAGATCCCCCTTTCACGATGTCATTAGACCACATCAATTATGGTCAAGCTCCCTAAAACAAGGACTTGAATTTGGACCGTAACATCATTGTAATAAGCTGCCTTTCTATATAATAAAGCAACGTGCGTCTGCGCATAGTAGCGATCGGTTGACAAGTGACAAGGCGGCTCAAGATCATATCAGCATGATTTAATATACAGGGCGATGTGTTTCAGCCTAATAGACCGTGAAATTTGTTAATGCGTAAGTAGATCATGAATGGAAATGTTATGCCATGTATGGTGATGGCAGTTATGCTTCTGATATTTATCCTGTTTCGTACTGGAAAGAACGATAAAAAGTAAAATTGTATATTTATTTATTTCATACGAAACAAACGAAACGAGCAAACGATTCACCTGGTGATAAGTAATAATGGATACTCAAAGCTCGAAATCAGTAATGAGTGCTGTGACAACCTTCACAAGAGGGGTAAAAAAGGAAATAAAGGGAGGGGAAGGAAGTAAGGGTCTACTTTCGGTAACCTCATGCACTCGGCAATACACATCAAATAGTAAGGTACTTACTTGTTATCACTTGACAAACCCGACAATTCATATTATGCCCGTGTGCTCAATTATGGTCTATTGTCACCACAGACAATCGGAGTCGCAGGGACATTCTTAACTCCAAAAAACAACAAGTACGTCACAAACTACGCTGTGTGGGAAGGCCAATAAGACGCTATAGGCTGAGATGATGATGATGACATACAGTATTGTGGAAAATGAGAGAAATACTAATCTTCAACCTATCGCAGTCCACTGCTGGACATAGATCTCTCTCGTTTTGCGCCAGATAAACAGGTCCTCCGCTTTTCTCGTCCAGCCTCCACCAGCGACCTGACGCAAGTCGTCGGTCCATTGGGCCGGAGGGCGTTCTACGCTACCCTTGCCAAGACGCGGTCTCCACTCCAGAACTTGTCTGCTCCAACGGCCATTAGTTCTGCGACATGCATGACCAGCCCACTACCACTTCAACTTGCTGATCCAGCGGGCTATGTCGGTAATTATAGTTCTCTTACGAATTAAAAAAAATACGATAAGGTTTAGTTATATAAAATATCCAAAAAGCGCTTATACTAACATGTAAATTTATAAAATAATCAACCTGTATACATATTCTGTTACACCGCTAGGATGCTACTCGTCACTCCATTGTCGTCGGATGGATACAAGAAAAATTAATGACCGCACGTCTTGCAGTAAGTGATAGGTACTCGTACTTTGGGTATTTTCGGTTGATCGTTATTGTGAGGCTTTGTTTATATATTATCCTGTATAAAAATAAAAGAAAACTAAATACACTACTAAACGATTCTTTATAGAGCGCTTTTGGTTGCATTATATTTTTTGCATATTATTGATAGAAGTCAGAGTGTTATATACCCAGAATGGTTGATTTGTATTTTTTCTTCCTTTCAACCTATCGCAATCTATTGCTGGACAAAGGATTCCCCCATTTTGCGCCAGATATCCCGGTCCTCAGCTTTACTCATCCAGACTTTACCATAAGTTGGCAGTTCATATTTTTTTTTATTTGCTTGGAAGGTAGTATTTATGAAGTTCCTATAGTTGATTAGTACTTAATCTCATCGCTTAATTTGATACAAAAATGGCTATGTATAATGCCTGTAGATAATAATTAAGTACATTTGATGGCAACAATTATAGGTATTAGCAACAAACGAAAATATATGTCACAATAGTGTGGTCTTCAAATATGGGTGTGCTATTGAAGAGGCTATTTTCGGCGTCCATTAAATCGACACTAACTACGTTTATGTATGCATTTGGTAAATGTGTTTGATAAGGCAAGGCCTTTGCCATCGTTAATTACTAACAAGTTGCGTTGGATTTATTTATGTATATCGGGATGAGGGCTCTGTAGCTAGCGAAACAGGTATATGAAACCTAACGTCCAGCGTCTAAGATGAATGGCATAGGGCGGTATTGAACAGGAATAGTCACTTTAAACAGTGCCTGTATTTCTTTAATAATGTCACAGTCAGGCGTATCACATACCATCAGGTGAGCGAACTAACCGCCCCAATTGCTAACTTAAATAAAAAAGGAATATTAAGTATTTATTTGGATTGTGAAGGAAAATACTCACTAAGTGCGCTTCGCCTCTTAGACTAGTTATATTTGAAAATACTTTGCAGACTGATTGCATGCTGATGAAAGAAAAGATACGTAAGTGAAGACAGCTGAAAAATTGATCTCTGTAACTTATAATTCAATATTATTGTTATATTACTTAGGCAGATGGTCCTCACTTATAATCAGCTTTTAATCGCGGCTTCGCTCGCATAAAAATAATATAGAAGTATTGTCGATTGTTTAAATAACGCGTTGATATTACCTATCTATTCAACCGATACCTGATTTAATAATCTAGATTCATATAATTATACTTACCATCTTTGTTATTATGTTAGTTAAAATATAGTAATAAAACTTAAGCGACTGATGCACTAGTTACCGAAAAAAAAGGTTTTAACTTGAACGCATTTTCCGTTTTCCCCCCATAGGGGACTTAATGACAAAGCACCTAAAAAAGTGTGTTTTTATTATTGAGTCACATATTTTAACAAATAAATTACTTTAACATACAGTTATTCTCCCTCGTCAACCTTTCATAGTCCATTGCTGGACTATAAAATAAGAGCATGGCTATAGATCTCCTCCATTTATTATCAAAATAAAATAAAGCACAATGAGTTCGAACCAGCTGTGCCACAATTAAGGGATCCCATCGTACACACGTTGCATCCAAACTAACATTAGCTCGGTGCATCTTGCATCATAGCGAACGAGGTCTTATCTTACTTGGTGGTAGACTCGATACTAAGGCGTCTTGGTAAGTACCACGCTGTGCTAGATGGTATCGTCCGTCAAAAACGTCCCCAATCTGCAATCTCAATCCTGCACACTTTTTGGCCTGTGTCCCTTTAAACAATCGGGACTTGCAACAACTAGTCGAAGCCTCAAGTCGAAACTCAATATCCCAAAGTATAACTTGAATGCAAAGTAAACACATGATGGCAAAACAGTCAATCGGTATCAGTTACGTGGGCAGTAATTTCCATATACCCATAGTTACATTATTAGAGCGACTAAATTTCAAAATCGTCGAACATTATGCAAATGATATACGTCCAACGTCCATTACTTAGGAGATGGTCCTCAGCTATAATCAGCTTTTAATCGCGGCTTCGCTCGCATAAAATAGGAGTTACAAAAACAGGATTATTTTAACACAACTGTAGATGATATTACATGTCTTTCTGCGCTTTTAGCTTGCTACATTGGAACTGCAAATAGTCCCTCAGTTAAGGCTTTGAGAAACTAATTTCTGAATAAAAATCATGCAAAGTTTTTTGTTAGTCTCTATACAAACTTCCACCCCCAATATAAGGGGAAGTGGGGTAACAAAAATTTGCCTATTTCCGTCTCCAGGTTACTTTCTATAACATACTAAATTTTCAACAAAATGCGTTTAGTCGTTTAGGCGTGAAAATAAATATCCAGTCGTATCCCTAACTAGTGTCACCATTTGGTTTTATTCAAGTTAGCATTGTACATCTACTAGTACAATGTACTACCGGCAATAAATCACGTATGTCGGCGCTTTGTCGCGACGACATCGCGACAATGCGTCGACACGCCTGCAACGGGATAATTGTCGCGAGATATCTGCGACATACGTTATTATTTACAATGTCCGCGGAGGCTGGTGATTGTTGCGGTCACGATGTAGAGTTTGCATTTGAACTTGTTTGTTGTAATTTTGTTGCAGTTGCATCCTCTGCCCGCCACCTTAACCAGGTCATCCATCTATCTGTTTGGGTCGGCCTCAAGATTCATTCCCTTTACGTGGAGGCCACTCGAAATCTTCCACCTCATGAATTACACTTAAATATGTCTTTATATAGAAGTATTGTCGTATTGTTTAAACATTAACGCTGTGATATTACTATTCTATTCAACCGATACCTGATTTAATAATCTAGATCATATAATATACTTACCATCTTTGTTATTATGTTCAGTTAAAATATGCTAAATAAAAAACTTAAGGCGACTGATTGCACTAGTTACCGAAAAAAAAGTTTTAACTTGAACGCATTTTCCGTTTTCCCCCCATAGGGGACTTAATGACAAGCACCGAAAAAAAGTGTGTTTTATTATTGATGTCACATATCTTTTAACAATAAATTACTTTAACATACAGTTATTCTCCTCGTCAACCTTTCATAGTCCATTGGCTGACTATAAATAAGAGCTATGCTATAGATCTCCTCCATTTATTATCAAAATAAAATAAAGCACAAGAGTTCGAAACCAGCTGTGCCACAATTAAGGATCCCATCGTACCCACACGTTGCATCCAACTAACATTAGCTCGGTGCATCTTGCATCATAGCGAACGAGGTCTTATCTACTTGGTGGTAGACTCGATACTAAGGCGTTTGGTAAGTACCACCGCTGTGCTAGATATCGTCCGTCAAAAAACGTCCCCAACTGCAATCTCAGATCCTGCATTTTTGGCCTGTGTCCCTTTAAACAAATCGGACCTTGCAACACTAGTCCGAAGCCTCAAGTCGAATACTCAATATTCCCAAAGTATAACTTGAATAGCAAATTAAGCACTTGATGGCAAAAACAGTCAATCGGTATCAGTTACGTGGGCAGTAAATTTCCATATACCCATAGTACATTATTAGAGCGACTAAATTTTCAAAATCGTCGAACATTATGCAAATGATATACGTCCATGTGGAAACAATAACGTATATGCTACGGCGCAGTGCGGTGAGCTGCGCGTGCGCCGACAAAAGGGAAACGTCGCGCGCGCATCGCTTATTGCTATAAAGTAAACGTTAATATTGTAGATAAAATTACTCGACACAAGATTTTTTATAATTTATACATAACAAATAAAGTAAAATATTGTGTTGTGTATACATCTTAAACAATCATAGTTAAATCCAAGTGAATTTACTTTCAAACGACAATGAAACTTATCAAACTAAAAGGTAAGGTTTTCAAAAAACTTACAATTTTAACTGAAAAAGAAGAACGAAAATAAATTTTGCTATTGCTTCCCGAATACGTTTCTTAAAGATTTCCAGAGAAATCCATTCTGATGAGCCAACTGTTGGAAGATGACTTCACAATAGCAAAGTCTAAATGTATGGCATTGATGGATAGAAGTAGCTGTCTATCGGTTGTTGATTTTCCTTCAGTGCCGCTCAGTCGTGGTCGGACGTGTCACTTGACACGACAAACGGTCAGTACGCCGACTCTGTAACATTAAAAAAACCTTTCAAAGCATATCATATAGAGTTCGCTTGATTCTTAAGACACCAACAACAATATGATTTTACATAACTGTCACTTGTTGATTATTCTCAAAATTTCACGTATACAATGAGGTCTATGCATGGCCATTGAAATCTATAAAATTGTCATGCACATACCAAGCGGAGATAAATAATGCGGATCAGATAGCTTGTGTCGCACAATAATAACATATTATTGAGGTAACAGCGCTTTACTGGCGCAAGATGCATTTGATGTATAGAACGGGCGACCTACCGCGGCGAGGTAAGGCTTTTGAGTTGTGAACTCGTTATATTGACCTTCATATGGAATTTATTCTAGGCCTAAAATTATTTTTGCTCTGTCGTTCGTAGAATTAGTTTTTCTAACGTATTATTTTTTCCAGTTTTTTATGATATTAGTTAGCCAAATATCTATCATAATTGTAATTCCCAATAATATAATTGCAATTCTGCCCCAATTCCTATGTATTTGATTTCTCCATCCTAAGGTTGCCTGGAAGAAATTGCCATGTGCAATAAGGCCGCCCATTGTACTCTCTTTTTCTTTTCATTTTTTTTTTGTGTATTTCAGTGTACAATAAAGAATTAAATAAATAAATAAATTCCCTGCTTAGGTTTTTTTATGATACCAGTGTACAAGACGGTCAGGACGGTCACCTAATGGTAAGTGATACGCTCAACCATGACAACCAACAACTGATAGACAGTTATTATCCTCGATCAATGCCGGACTACGCCTGTCACCCGAGACAACAGATATTAGGTCTCTTATACCCGGTAATTTCAATAGCTACAGTGCCTTCAACCCGAAACGTTCCTGTTTCACCGGACGATATCTGGCACTGCGGTGGTACCTACCTAGACGACTCAGTATCAAGTCTACCACCTAGTAGTACTCACTGATTTTGCGCGTTTGAGTACCGTGATTAGAAAATAAATGGTCGAGAAAAAACAATTTGATGCAATGATGTTTTAGTCCGTTTATGCAGTATTTTCTCTGCCTATCTCACCCTTTAGTCTGCAATACAGCTATACTAAAATACACGTTATGAGCGTCGGTGGATCATTGGTGTGGACTGTTGCCTTCCGATCTGGAGGGTGCAGGTTTAAACCACTCCACTTACCAATATTTTTTCAAATTATATATACGTTTATCCGACTTTCTTTAGGTGACGGAAATAATTGTGATGAAACCTGCGCACGCCTGCAAAGAGCTTAAAAGGCTGTACGTGAAGTTGGTCAATCCGCACTGGGCCAGCGCGGACTACGAAGATCTAATCACCCTTTACGTGTAGGCTCATACCCCTCGGTTGGGACGTTTATCTGCTAATGATGAC
>PQWD01003994.1:0-31759 GCA_019425675.1 Leucinodes orbonalis | reverse complement strand
ATAGCAAGATGCACAATCTTACTCAAAAAGAGTCCGCGGCAAAAGTCTGATGAAGAATTTTCATTCATAATCACGTCGCTCGCTGCATGTCATATAGGCATAGTAATATGCTCGTGCTTTTGAATTTGTACTCTTTTTATGACGCATTAAGATCAAAATTTTAATGAAAATTTTGTCATAAATATAACAATAAGTCAACGTATGTGTCATATATAATATTCCTTCGTGATTGTGCATTTAGCTAGTTTATTGTCTACGGAGCTGAGTACAAGAGAGGTTTCATACCTTCAAGTTTATTTCACCCTTAACGCAGGTTATCTTATCTCCCTAACATCCATAATTCTCAAACGTATTACAACGGTATTTACACGTATAATATGGTAATAAACTGGTCGATGTCTAATTACATAGATATCAGCGTAGATATGTGTCAAGATTGTAGATTCTACCACAAAGTAATAAAATGCAGAAGTATCAGTTCTTTTTATGATTGGATTTATTTGTGGTTTCATTCATATAATATTTTACAAAACATGTTTAATGTTTTAGATAGGTACTCAAATGGTGTTTATGTAACGGAAAAATAAGCGTACACCGACCACAACCAATGAATCAAGCACCAGGTTAAGATAGCAAATGAACGTCGACTGCTAGAAACCGGTTTACGTGGTAGTTTTAGGTCTTATAAGGCCTCCATTCAGCACTGGACATTTTGGACTTTAATGATAAATATTAATTCATTTAGATAGGTACCTGAGTGGCGTTTAGGTAACGAAAAAATAATTGTAAGCGATCCTCAACCAAGTGCACCGAAGATCTGGTTATTGTAGCAAATGAATGTCGACTGGTAGGAATCAGTCTACGTGCAAGTTTTAGATCTTATTATGCTTTATTCAGCATTGGACCTAAACTTACTTAGCCTAAAGGCTGTTATGTTTTTTTCTCATTTAACAGGAGGCAAACAAACATACGGTTCACCTGATGGTAAATGATACCGCCGTCCATAAACATTTGCAATACCGGAGGTCCCTGAAATTCGTTGCTGGCTATTGAAAAGAGTGTAGCGATAAGTGTTGTGTTAATACTAATGTATAATGATTTTTTATAAGTTTCATAAAATTGATAATGTTTAAAGATGAGAAAACCGAAATTTTTATTACAATTATACACTCTGTTTATTCTGAATCTATGACAACAATCTGCAGGGTGCAGCTTATAAATTCCCGATGCATACCAACTGCGTTACTGCATACGTAAGTACATAACTTAACGGCAACATTTCATTTCAGCATTTAAAATTGTTTTGCATAAACATAATAAATAACAAAACTCGCAGTGGTTTCATTATAATTCATTTGAAATCTATGAGGAAAATAAAAGTAATAAAATTTCGTCAGCTCCTAATCATACATGTTGTCCTAGTCATGCTGGATAATAACGAACAAAGCTCTCTCCATGTCTATTCTGTGTAGGAATCTGTGTGTATACCAGTTCTCTGGAATGGGACCTTATTACCATCAGTCATCGAGCCACCCTGGCTATCTATTAGTACCCGTACTTTCACGGCAGTCAACAGTTCCAACCAGGATAAGTGAAAATATTTTTTATCGAAAAGGTTCCAAACCCTTGATAAATTAGAGCTGCCAAGGAACCGAAGAAGAAGACATTTTAGTGTTAGTAAAACAATGAACAGCATAACTAAAATGGTTGATGATGGATGATATACCATGCCCAGCATTGGTTAACCAACACAGTTGTATATACGGAACAAACAAGTTAATATTTGTTGTTTTTGGATTCTTAGCAGTGAATAAGAAGATAACACTTAATGAGGTAATTCGTATTGTATATTTTAAAGTATTAAATCAATAAAATCTCTGTACTTTCACTGTGTGCTTACAGCCTAAGATCCGACCGATGTGATATGCTAAGCGCTCTGGCATTTCATACCTAGTATCGGTTGCTTTGTTGCTCTAATGGAAATCGGGGCGATACTGTTATTACATAGTGTGTTCAGCGCAATGGGCTCTGGTGGCTATGACCTTTTACTTTAATGGTACTTTCAATTTTTCTTAAAATATATTATATTTTTTTACGATCTTAAGTTAATCATCAAAAAAATAAAATTAATTCAATTTAGGAATTATAAGAAACAACCTTCGCATTTCAATAAACAAATGAATAATAAACCATCAAGGAAGTTAACGATACAACATTTTTTGGTTTAACCATTGACGAGCATATTAATTGGGGATCACACATAGAAAAAATCAATAAAAGGATTTCAAGCAGCTGCTATGCGATATCAATATTAAATAAAATAGCTTCAGAGGAGGTTGCAAAAAATTCGTACTATGGGTATGTGTACCCACTGCTTACATACGGCATTATTTTTTGGGGAATTCAGTCAATATACAGGCTACATTTATCTTACAAAAGAAATGTCTACATATCATGTATAATATTGATAAATATGAATCCCTAAGAAATGTTTTCAAAGATTTTAAATTCCTAACTTTGACATGTATTTATATACTAGAAATTTGCACTTTTGTAATAAGTAACAGGGAATATTTTCTAGAAAAAAGGAAATTAAAGAAAAATTTTAGATCGCAACATGAATTTGACATGTGTATAGTAAAAAGCTCCAGCTACATACTTCTCTCTCTTCAACCTATTGCAGTCCACTGCTGGACATAGGTCTCCCCCATTTTGCGCCAGATATCCCGGTCCTCCGCCTTTCTCATCCAGCTTCCACCAGCGACCTTTCGCAAGTCGTCGGTCCATCGGGCCGGAGGGCGTCCTACGCTACGCTTGCCAAGACGCGGTCTCCACTCCAGAACTCGTCTGCTCCAACGGCCATCGGTTCTGCGACATACGTTACCAGCCCACTGCCACTTCAACTTGCTGATCCGGCGGGCTACGTCGGTAACTTTAGTTCTCTTACGAATTAAATCATTTCTAATCTTATCCCTAAGAGAGACTCCAAGCATAGCTCGCTCCATTGCGCGTTGAGTGACTTTGAACTTGTGAACCAATCCCGCAGTCAGTGTCCATGTCTCAGCTGCGTATGTTAGTACTTAGTAAAAGCACTTTAATTTCGGGAATAGAAATATGTAATCATTTTCCTCTATTTATCAAATCTCTCGAAAATCCTTAATTTAAGAGGCAACTTAAAGAATGGTTAATATTAAAATGCTTTCATAATTTAGACGAATATTTGAACTGTAAAAATTGATGTTACTTATACTGAAAGTTGAAATTATTGATTTATATTTTATTGACTTTTAAACTGCTATTGTTAGTGATTATTCAAATTAGCGATGAAATTAATATTGCTTGTTACGTATGATTATTTTATAGTGAATTGTAAATTTATTTTTTATTATTGTACGCCCGAAAAGGCAGACTGTTGATACTTGACTGAATTCTTAACAACAAGAAATGTACATACACAGTTTTAACAATAAAGAATTATCTTATCTTATCTTACCTTAAGGCATATTTATTTTTGTACGTAAAAAGTGGGTCCCATGGCAATACCCTTTAAAACACTATATTTTTGCTATTGCCTTACATGGATTTAATACAACAGATATAAGAATTTCTATTCGTTCCGAAGTGCACGAGTCTAGACGTAAAGGTTGTATAGGCCTTAGTCGTTCACAAGGGCCCAGTGCTGATGGGCCGACTTCACGCACAACCTTTGAATCTCTTCGCAGGCGTGTGCAGGTTTCGTCAGGATGTTTTTTCTGTACCGTAAGAACGTAGGATAAAGCACATATAATATCGAAAATTTGAAAACACATTGGTACGTAACGATTTGAACCTGCACCCTCCAGATTAGAACCACACTTTATTTATCAACCACTATTAAGTATTATTCATAACGTATTACTCAAGTGTTAATCCAATTAGAAAATCGCTTCGCGATATGTTATGCTAACAGCATCGAAAGCCTAAGCAAAGTCCATAATCGCTGAGTTTATCATAAAGTCCTACGCATTAGACATTTCCATTCCCATATTAATTGTGTAAAGCTGCAAGTGTCTGCCCCGAGCGTCACGTCCGTGTGATGTGTGATTTTATATTACACTGCTATCTGAGAATGCCTTCTGCGCTAGCGCACCAGCGGGAAACCATGTCTGCGTTATGACCGCGTGTTACTCTTAATCGAAATGCAAAATTAACTGTTGGATGTTAAGGAGGCTGCGCATTGGTGAGTTATAATATAAATTAAGCTTGTGAAGTCTATAATAAATTAAATGCAACCTGATTATAATTTGATGCTTTAATAAACTTCTGTATATAGGATGTTTTAATTTGTGTTTTCGGGGAGTATGCTTGTTTTATTAATGATGGTGCAGTTGCGAGCTCAGTGACTTCATTAGAAATCAAATATTTTACAATACCACGATAAAGACAAAGTATTTCGTCACATTTGTATTTTACCAAAATAGTTATGGAATATTCAAACTATGAAAAATTTACGACAAACATTTTTTCAAAACAAAAATACCAACTTATGAAGTCAGACAGTCCACTGCTAGATAAAACCTTCTTTAATTTAGAGGATAAGGATGTAACAGCCACCTTATTAACTGTCCCGTAAGGTGCAACTAAAATGACTTACTACACTTTCTAACATTAAGGTTTTGTTCAACTATTCTTTAATCAAAAAACATAACGCTGTCCATTTCCCAACAAAAGTCTTACGTTATTTGCGTTAAGACAACGAGATGCGGTAAGCATAATCATTAATTGATTAAAACAATAATTTTGGATTTAAATAATATGGAAATGTCGTTGCGCGATGCAATTTAGGATCCTGCTACGATCTCAGCGGGGCTCCTGTAATTGTTTAAGAAATTATAACCAAGTATTACATATTGCTTGTAATTTTCCCGCTAATGTAGTAGGTAAGTGCTACTTTTGTTTATTTTTATTGGCACATGAAAGTACACCTTATTAAAGTTCTGTGCATAAGCCACGAAATTGTGGTTAATAACCTGACGATGAGATGACACTAAAAATAATTGCGATAATGAAACATGACTTCTATAAAAATCGTATAAGATATTTATCTCATAATATCTTCATCTCTTAAGCTATTAATATAATAAACGTTAGCCTTGTGTTCCATAAATTAAAGTATGCAATATAAAACTTGTATAAATCTGGCAATACTTAGTATTTTAATACAAAAGATGGGATAGATTGATTTTGTTTTCTTAATCTGAAAATAAGACTAGAAAATTAAGCAGCCAGTTTTCCTAAAACTTAAATTGAAGCACCGTTTTAAGTTTATAAATAATATAAGTATTTATTTATTCTCGATATAAAAAGAACACCAAACGAGCAAAGCGAAAATCACAAAGAATATACTACTTTATTCTAATGTGCATACATCACAAATACAAAATCACTGCCTGTAACTCATCCAAAAGCAATAGGCGCATGTATGAGAATATGTTAATTTGTACTGCTGTCTACACTACACCGGCCGATATGTAGCATTAAAATTAAATTGTTCCATTGCTTGTACCAATAAACGGAACACGCGAATAATCAGGATGATTCGTTTAGAAAGTTGCATTGGATGTGACCTCGAATACAGACAAGTTGATTGTGTTAATGTACAATTTCAATGAGTGAACTTGGTTTTTGTATGCAATGAGTGTTCCATTTCTTGGAATTAATATTTTAGTCTGTATTAGGTTTGAAGACAATGTCAGCTCTCAAAATTTTTACAATAATAAAAAATATGCAAAAAAAAATGTTGTTTATAATTTATGAATTGTATCTTATTTATATTTAAGACATTATAAAAGTTTTTTTATAAAACAGGAGGCAAACGAGCGTACGGTTCACCTGATGGTAAGTGACACCACCGCCAATGAACATTTGCCAAACCTCAGGTCCCAGAAATACGTTACCGGAAGTTAGTTAAATTAAAGTGATATCAGATGATATTACTTCCAAAAACAATTTAATAAACATACGTTCAAAAATGTTGTTCTCATAATTTTTGTAATTTTTCATTTTGAAATGCTGCCCTCTAGCTCTGTACCATTATTATTGTCACATTACCAGCACTTATTTTATCATTCTTCAAGATGCTAAGTAGTTTAATGCCACCAGTTCTGGTATTCTTTAGTAAAGGTTTTGTAGCGGTTCCTTTTTCCTTCTTTCATTTATGTATAGCAATAAAATTACTACGTATTGATGTAAACAACTCATGAGCTCTACAAAGAATATTCCTACGGGATTGCCGGTGTTTTATAGGCGAAAGTTACTACTCATCCCCAGGTGGCTTCTTTCGTTATAAAATAAAAGCTCAAATAAAATAACTTGTGGAAGGTACGCAACAAACGTACACCAAAAACGCAACAAATCGTTTTATACCAACGTAAATTGACCCAACAAATGGAGCCCCACATATGGATTTATGGATCGTACAAATTATGTTACCCTTAGTAAAACGGATCAAAAAGGCGAACAAGCCAAACAGCTATCAAATAAAATTCATCGCCTCCACGCCCATGTTATCCCAACACGAGGGCACCTTATCAAAGTTGTCGCCTTAGCCAGTAAGTACGCCATTCAATCACCCAATAATGTGCAATACACTGTGTAACAATGTCACCCAACTTCCCCATTCAGGACAAATAGTCTCAACAACATTTATTTGGTTCAGGCGAAACAAAACCCTCACAACGAAGAATTTAAGCTCAGTTTTCATTAACATAGGCCGCGTGCAGATTTTTCGAAAAAAGAACGCACATTTTTATTTTTCAGTAAGCACCGCATTGGAAACTCAACTTTAACGCATAAAAATAAGATTCAATTTCCAACTGACAGAGACTTCAGGTTAAGCTAAACGGTAGCAAGGGGGAAAGGGCAAACACCGTCATATTAAGTGAGCACATGAGAGCGGGGAAACGCGAAAATGTGTGGGAAAAGCGGATATAGACGTTTATCGGTTGGATTTTTCGCGTGATTTACTCGTGACAAATCCGAGGGCCTGACACGTCCGGTGTATTTAGACCTCTGACGCCAAGTAAGTTGCTTTGCTTGAGAGTTTATGAACATATGGCTGGTTCCATATTCACTAATACGCTGTTGACACAATGGCATGTCGATTTATTGCCGTTCATTCGGTAAAGGGGACGCTTTGTATATCTTTTTCTATTTGACGCAATTTGTCCGCAATGTGTTTTGTGGTGTTTCCATCGTTTGCCGTTTATTGCATTACATTGTTGGATCTGATATAGAACGTGTTCGATTTACGCAAATGGAGAGTCATTTGTTTTATTTAAATCATTT
The DNA here is from genome assembly GCA_019425675.1 of Leucinodes orbonalis. Lineage (NCBI taxonomy): Eukaryota > Metazoa > Arthropoda > Insecta > Lepidoptera > Crambidae > Leucinodes > Leucinodes orbonalis. The sequence continues at coordinate 24,433 of PQWD01003994.1, read as the reverse complement.
CCTAAAAATGTTTAGAAAATTAATGTGGTTAGGAAGATACTTTAAGGTTCATATTCTAAAACAGGACTAAAGCGTTGATCTTTACTTAATTTAAGTTCGAAAGGAATAACGAATAGCGGCATTCTTTTCTTACTTTATTTAAGTAAAGATCTACCTTTGTCTCGTTCCAGAAAACGGGCCAAATTATCTGTTCCTGGTTAATGATTTAGGATGGGAGTCCTTAACACCAACGAATCTGCATTGCCTTGTGGTGGGTTGCGGTCCAATCTACCATAATGGTTAGATGGTCCTAATTATCTTTTGGGACCAACCAACCTTAATTTTCGATTGGCGTTTTGGTCCCAAAACCTAGGGGTTTTGGTAACTGTGCTAAGAAGGCCTATACCCTGTGGTAGGGCGATATGGACTGATAATAACAATGATGATATAGATAAGTTAACTACCTACCTGGAGAATTTACTTCCGAGTTTATTTGATATTTCGAGTACCCATTAGTGGCTGAATCCACTTAATATCCGAAAAGTTATTTATTATAATGTAGGTATTTAAGACAGTGCTTGTTATAAAAATAACAAACTTCTATTCATACAAAAGAAAAATATGTTACAAGTGTACGGGATAGTCAGGACGCGCACCTGATGGTAAGTGATACCTCTGACCATGACAGAGCGGCATTGAGGAGGCCAAACTACTGATAAACTGTTATTATTAACCATTAATACCGCACTGCGCCCGAGACTAAAGACAGCAGATGTTAGGTCTCATATACTCGGTAATTTTACAAGCTACAGTGCCCCCCTCCCGAAACACAATAATGCACACTCCTGTTTCAAGGGACGATATCTGGCACTGCGGTGGTACCTACCTAGACGACTCAGTATCGAGTCCACCACCTTCTTCATTTGTGTTACTAGATACGATATAACTTACTACAAGATCGATTAAAAATCAAACCTCATAGATCATAGCCAACACCACACCCGGATCCAAATCGTATAAACGCATCGAGTATTAATCATACGGAACCCTGAGGCTGGTTCTAATACGAGGCGTATGAACGACTACGTCACAGTAGAAACCGTTTCAGGCAACAATTACCCGATGCATGATGTATGGAGACCAGGACCAGCCTGGAGGTGCCATTCGTCTTGGGGTGTGGGACAAGTCATGAACTGATAGCAGTAGTATGACAATCGTTCAGTCGAAGCAACGTTTGTCGGCAAAAAGTTGTTTCGAACAAAAGTATATTCGCACAATCGTTCAGTCGATATTCCATTCATCACACATTATGTTGTCGAACGAAAATTGCGGACCCCGTTAGGGGGTAGGATATTTGCTAATTTGACGAGTTAGGCGTCGTGCACCCCGAATTATAGAGGTGTCTACCTTTTTTATGATATGCACATTTTTTGTCCGTACTATTAGAAATGAAATCGTTTTAAAATATGTTTGATTTTATGCTATAGCTGGCAAACTAGCAAACAGCTCATCTGATGGTTAATGACACCGCCATGCACATTTGCAATACCAGAGGGCACTAAAATGCATTGCCGTCCTTCTAAAAGTGAATACGCTCTTTTTTAAAGATGCCAGATCGTATCGCTCAGGAAACATACATCCTGCAGCAACTGATTCCACAATTCCGTCATTTAAATCGACAAAGTCCCATGAACATTTGCAGTTCAAACTTCTCTCCGCTATATCTTATCACTTACGCCAACATTGCCAGTAGAACTATAACAGGGTCCACTAAGACCCTAATGGTAGTATGTTGTCAACCATTATGCTAATAACTCCGCTAAATATGTACTGTGAACGAATAAAACATAACAATTTATTGTCAGTCTGAGTTTTAAGTATGAGTTATGCGTGCCTTTGTGCGTAACAGTGCCCGTTTGATTTCAATATCGTTAATTTGGATTAGACGAAATCGCCCGCGGTTAAGCACCGGTACAGATGGATTTGTTTGTGTAGAACACTTACAAATTTTGGTTTAAATTTCAAAATTTGTCACAAGTATCTAGGTTATTTTGACACAGAATAAAATAAATAAATCAATCAATATCCACTGACATTATTAACACAGCGCCATCTAGCCCCAAGTTAAGCGTGAAGTCTGTAGTGTGGGTACTAAACGACGGATAAACATATTTAGATAAATATTTTTTTGTAAATACATACATATTATACATTGGAAACAGCCAGACCAATACAAGCAGACATGTTCATGCACACAAATGTTTGCACTGCCCGGAGATCGAACCCGGAACCCTTGGTGTAAGAGGCGACATCTTAACCAGTTACACCACATGGGTTGTCAGAAGAATTGTCAGAATAGTCATTTTCTTATAAATAAATATATAAATATCTACTGACATTCACACAGCGCCATCTAGTTAAGCCTGTATTATAGGTACTAAACATCGGATAAACATACATACATATTTTTTTTTGTAAATACATACATATTATACATAGAAAACACCCAGACCATTACAAACAGACATGTTCATGCACACAAATGTTTGCACTGCCCGGAGATCGAACCCGGAACCTTCGGTGTAAGAGATGACATCTCAACCAGTTACACCAATGAGTTGTTAGAGGAATTGACAGAATAGTCGTTTTCTTATAATAATAACCATTGCAGATAACGAAATGGATCCATTGATTAGTAGGCACATCTTTATAATATTCATATTATTGTTGGTTGAAAAACACACAAATATTTCACTCGACATTTGTCGACCAGATACGTTTATAATAAAGGTGAGCCATACGAGCACTAGGCTCACCTGGTGGGTCACCCGAAGCAACAGATGTTAGGTGTTTTATACCCGGTAATTTAGGTAGTGCGCTCATCCCGATACACCAAAGTGCACAACACTCTTATTTCACGGGACGATATCTGGTTTTTCGGTGGTACCTACCTATACGACTCAGTATCGAGTCTACCATCTAGTAGTGACACTGTACGTAAGTGACACTGTTACCTAGGAACATTGGTATAGCCAGCGGTGCCACTAATACTTTCTAGACAATTTTGTGAGGACGCTAGGCCATATTAGATAAAATTTGTAAGTTTATATAGCAGTCATCTGGTCATGCCAAAAAAGCCGCAAGAGAAGACGCATCCCGGAAATAGACCAAGTTTTTTAGAAAACGACTTACAAAAGATCACTAATTAAGGCTTGACTATAGGATTGCGGTATTAGTCCAAACTAAGAGATATATGTCATGTGGTAACATCACATATTAAAAACTAAAGAGTTTTCATCATCATCATCATCAGCTCATTAAACGTCCCCACCGAGGGGCATGAGCCTATCCGTGCCGGGTGTATAGGCCTTAGTCGTCCACGCGGGCCCAGTGCGGATTGGCCAACTTCACGCACAACCTTTGAATCTCTTCGCATGCGCAGGTTTTCTCACAAGGTTTTAAAGTTTGAAAAGAGTTTTAGCGCCAGGAAAAAATATATAAACAAAATGTTTGGCTTGAAAATCAGGATTCGATAATCAGACTACGGACTCAAAAGACGAAAACATTATTATTTAGATGTATTATTTGTTAATCCAGCGTTTATTTTTAAGGATAATCCGCAAAATATATATGAAGCATGTTTTTGCCATTGATTAATAAAGCTACTGCATTCAACCGATACAAATATGCTAAATGCAATTGTGAATCAAAACGGTTAGAATAGACAAACTATAATTTTATTCTCTCGATTAATATCTAGATACACGCACTTTATGGTCAATAAAACCTTTTGTCGTCGACAGGGCATATTGATTGTTAATTGTTTAGCTACGGTTTTGTTTTAATGAGAAGAAATATAATTCAGGCAGGATAATTGCCCATATAGTATACGAGTGCACCTGTAACCATTTAGATCAAGAAATCAAATATTTAATGATTTCGATACTGTTTTAATTGCATTAATTTGCATAACCGTTATTTGATAACGGCTAGCAATAGTGTATTATGATTATAATCTAGTCGTGGGTCGTTGTCGAATTTTTCGATGACGAGACGTTACCGTTTTTAATCAGAAGAAAACGGTTGCTCGAAACGGTTTTATAGTGTGATTTTATTAACCCGTGGAGTAAATTGACATTTCCGATATTGCACAGTTTTAACTGCTTTTTAGTAGTGATGTACTTCAATTGGTAAATTAGTGATTTACGATTGAAGTACATTACATATTGACTTGGTTTCGAAAATATCGCCATCCCTTTAGTCTCCAGTAATAAAACCGGTTTCTATTGAAACCGGTTTTGCGTATAGCACTATTAAACTTAAGCTGGTTTAATAAATTTAGAGAATTTACTCCACGGGTATAAAAAACAGACTATATTTGCAACTGGTTTCATCGTTGCACGGACAATGTCGTTTCGTAGATTATATGGTTACGCAACTGTTTCATTCGTTGCAAGGACGAGGTCGTTTCGCGGACGGAAATATAGTTTGCGGATATAACTATAGTTCGAGGACGTGAATATAGTTTGCGACTAGAACTATTTTGGAAAGGATCTGAAAACGGATCGATCGTCGCGGAATGTGAAACGGTTATAAAAATTAATTTCACTGTGCGACGATCATCATCATCATCATTACAGCCCAATTATGTCCACTGCTGAACGAAGGCCTCCCCTAATGATTTCCACGCGGACCGATCCCTTGCAGTTGACATCCATCTGCTACCCGCCACCTTAACCAGATCATCCGTCCATCTGGTTGGGGGTCGGCCTACGCTTCGCTTTCCGTTACGTGGACGCCACTCGAGAACCTTTCCGCCCCATCGGCCATCGGTTCTACGCACTATGTGCCCTGCCCACTGCCACTTCTTCAACTTGCTAATCCTCTGGGCTATGTCGGTCACCCTAGTTCTCCTACGGATATCATCGTTTCGGATTTTATCGCGTAGGGAGACGCCTAACATAGCCCTCTCCATAGCACGCTGAGCAACCTTGAGTCTATTCAAGAGCCCTTAGTGAGCGACCACGTTTCGCTTCCGTATGTCATAACTGGCAACACACACTGGTCAAAGACCTTCGTCTTGAGGCACTGAGGTATTTGACGAAAAGATCTTCCTTAACTTCCCGAACGCTGCCCATCCTAATTGGATTCGACGAGAAACCTCCTTCTCGAAGTTGGACCTACCCATTTGGACTACCTGTCCCAGGTACACATATGCGACGACCATGTCTACTACAAACTACTGACTTTTTAAAATTTATTTGCATGGACAACTACTGAAAACTCGGCTATAAGACTGGATTGAATTTAAGTTATAGGAACACTCAGGTGACCTTGCAAAACATTAGTCTCTGTTAAATATGCAACCTTTTTATGACAGTCCTTGTCATATGTAAAAAGAATATATTATTAATTGATTGTGTTTTGTTCTCTTCTCTTTCACTATTGTAAATGGCAGACGTGTTTTCTTCTTTTAATATATTATTTTATTTTACCAAGAGTTGTTTCGCTGTATAAGTCGAGTATTCTATATCTCCACATATTTTCTATGGTCCTTCGAGCCTTCGAAGAGTTAATAATATTTTACGGAATGGCGCACACTGGAGAGAATTTCGACGACGCTAGGAGCGATGTTTCTCAGGTAAAGCAAATATTTATAGAGAAAAGGAGATGTATCAAAGGCCAAATTACGCTGGTGGAGAAAGAGCTTGGGGTCATCACCAATGTAAGATCTTCCGCCGCCCTAGATATTGCTGACAAAAGGCTACGTTAAAATAATATTATAATAATATAATATTGTGCTTGAACAGATTCAGAGTGGCATTTAGCCTAGGCAGTAAGTTATGTCAAAGGGCTTATAGGAAATACTGCTCCACAAGTATTTTTAAACTAGATTGTGGATTATTCAAGATCAAGCAACTTTAAGAAATAAAATTGTTTATGATATGCCTTTTACTTAATATTAAGGTAGGCTTCTTTTTCTACAAAGTTGCAGTCTACTTGTGAAGAGATATATAAATACGAAGATTAACTATTACATCACTAGCCGGTAAGGATAACTTGGGTATCGAAAGGACATACTTGCGACCACATGCTCAAATTATTATTTTGAATTTGTCATCATCATCAGCTCATAAGACGTCCCCACCGAGAGGCACGAGCCTACCCGTTAACGTGCCTTACTCGTCCACGCGGGCTCAGGGCGGATTGGCTGACTCACGCTCAACCTTTAAATCTCTTCATACGTACGCAGGTTTCCTCACGATATTTTTTATCTCCGTAAAAGCGTCAAATAAACGTACATATAATTTCGAAAAATCCGAAAATATATTGTTACGCGGCAAGATTGGAACCTGCACCCTCCAGATCGCAAGGCAATAAGCCAAATAAATAAATTTGCTAGAATACACATACGAATACGAATACAGACTATACAATTAACCAATAAATTATCTCCCACACATTCACTTCACACTAGATTTTAACACCACCATTTCTCAATGTCTGACATTTGAAAATCGCCTAGACGTTTATTATTAGTTAGGCCTAGCACATACAATGGTTAGCCCTAAGGCTGTGAGTCGTAAATGTAAACAATAGACTGGATATTAATTGCATGGAATTGCAATTAAATTATATGGCAGCGGACCCACTGGGCAACGGTGCAGCTTAGAATAATCATAATCAAAATTGCAGTGACAAACAACCTGTAAGTCTTATTTATCGTGTTTTTAAATCTTTTACATATACATGAAATTGGAGCGCCTGTTTGTAATATTCAAATAACATTTTTCTTCTTCATGCATATGAATTTAATGAAAGAAGAAAGAAAGAAAAATATTTATTTAGTGCAATAGAAATTATAACATGTTAATTCTTAAAATAGTATTTAAAAAAAATATTACCAAAATAGTGACCACTCAGCTAATGCCAAGACAGTTTAGTCAAGGCGCTGGTTTGCAGTGGGAAATGTACGGTACATATGCCATAATAACAATTTTCAAAAATTGTGTCTGTCTGTCTGTTTGTTACGTGTAATCTCTGAAACGGCGCGATGTATTTGGACGGAACTTTTTTTGGTATGTAGCTGATGTAATAATGAAAAACAAAGGCTAGTTTTATTTCAGACAATCCTTTTTATTGTATGTTTATTTTTGTGACCAATCCAACGAGTGACCATTTCTAGAGTTGCTTTACTTGTGTGTAAATTAGACTTTCATAAGTACCCGTGATTACATAACACACAATCCGGCCGCACCTGTCGCCGTTAACCCTTCAATGCCGCAAGCGGACAATGCCCAAGATCTGATACTGTTATGTTAGCGCATGGTCGCAATCGACGCGCCGATCGGCCCCAACAATGAGATCTTGTCACACACGTGTGTTCTGCGGGGGACTATTGCGAACAGTGCTCGACAAATAAGGGGCATACTATTCTGGTGACAGAGGAATATCGATGTACATGAGAAAGAATGTTTTTGCAAGCGTGGTTCTATAGTTATAAACTTAGGATATGATTGGCCACCATGGCTTTATCACGTTGCATTTTTACGATCCGTTGGTATTGGCAAGCTTATCAATAAAAAATCCATACTCAAAAATAAGTACTGAAATTAAAAGTTGAAAATTGCTTGAATGTATTCTTTGTGTGAAGTCTGACCATGACAGAATGACATTGAAGGAGACCGACAATCGATAGACAGTTACTATTTTACGTCATCGCCGTTTGCGCCCATCATCAGACATAGCAAATGTTAGGTGTCTTATACCTGCTAAATTCACTAGCTACAGTGCCCTCACCCCGAACACAACACTTCTAATTCACGGGACGATATCTGGGCACTGCTGTGTTAAACACCTAGACGATTCAGTACCGAGTCCATTACCTAGTAAAAAATTAACATTTACTGAAAATTAACAAGCGCATTCAACTCCTCTGTTCATATTTAATAACAGCTGATAAAATATAGGTTCAATCAAGGCATTTAGAGCGTGACCGCCCCAGTTTAGAATCCTCAGGTTCTGAGTAAACTGCTACTCCGAGATGGCGTGGTGCGATCACGAATATAATACAAGAAGTTATAAATTAATGTTTATTTTGACTTGGATGGCAATAAAGATCCGAGGGTTTCGCTTCGGCTGCTTACATTGTAGAGTTGTTACGAAAAGATGTAAGGATAACCGATGCAAGCAAAAGTAGATTTCATTGTAATTCACAGAACAAACTAGGGTTATTTAATACAACCCATTTGGTGTAATGGTTGAGATGTCGACTACTACACCAAGGTTTGATCCCCGGGTTGTACAAACATTTGTGTGCATGAGCAAGTCTGTCGTATTGGTCTGGGTGTTTTCTATGTATAATGTGTATGTAATTACAAAAAAACGTATTTAAGTATGTTTATCCGTTGTTAAGTACCCATATAATAGGATTAATGCTTAGTTTGGGACTAGATGGCACTTTGTGAATGTCAGTGAATATTTATTCATTGGATTGATATTACCTTTTGACCTTGGATACAATCTTGAAATTTTAGAATTTTATATACGTAAATAAGAAAGAAGATTTTAGTTTTATGTAATAGTTGGTAACATTATTAGATACTATATATCTCTTTGTCATCATCATTATTTCAACTGGACATCTGGACTGGATAGACTTACTATAAACAGTGTGATGGGGATTTGTCAGATTCTCAATCCTTGTTCTTCAGAAGGCACTTTAAAAAGCTGAGGCGGATTTTAATCCCAAAATAACTATATAAATAAAGTAACATTCACACAGTGAATTTCAGCCCCAAACAAAGCAAACACTTGTAATATGGATACTAAACAACGGATAAATATGCTTATATATATTTTTAACACATACATATTATACATAGAAAACGCCCTGACCAATACAACAGACATATTAATGCACATAAATGTTTGTACTGCCCGGGGATCTAACCCGGAACCTTTAGTGTAGCAGCCGACGTCTCGACCATTACACCACAGAGGTCGTCAAATTCTCGTTAGATATAGATCCTTATTACTTGTTCTTTAGCAGGTGCTAAATGAAGCTATGGCGGATTTCAGTACCAAAATATAGACACAGGGGCCTATTAATTCATTTATTTAAACTTAATGCACCATACAAAAGACAGTACAAGGGCGAACTTAATGCCTAGAGGCATTCTCTACCAGTTTACGACAAGGCCTTACAGAAAATTAATTATAGGTGCGGTAATAAAAATAAAAATAAAGAAACTTTATAAAAAAAGAACAAAGAAGGTTTAAAGAAATAAAACGATACTAAATATTAATGCCACACTTAAAATCTACAGGAACCATACAAGTATAAAATATTATCTAGTAACACGAGAATACGCCCCACTCTATGCACATTGTCTCGCCGTCCACGAATGCATTTACTCTATCGCTAATTGCAATCTGTTGTCATTTTACGGTTACGCATTAGCATTACTGCAGTTTTGTCGGCTATCGATTTGGGCTGATCTGGGTATGCGACTTATTAAATGATTGCCACATTAGTTTGCCGAGAGTAAGTGGTGTATGTTTGTTTTTGCTCCAAACTCAAGTCTTAGGAATACATTAAATATACAAGTTTGTGTTCACCCATTGAACAAGCTCGGTAAATAAAGAAATAAAAAAGGAATACATTAAGCTAGTAAGGTTTGTATTGTCGACTGATGGGATGTGATGGTTGAGAAGTCCGTTACACCAAGGTTGCAGCCGCAATCCTCTTTTTTTTGGGTTATGAGTGTAAAGGACGGTCACCTGAAGGTAAGTGATATGCCTAACCATGACAGAGCGGCATTGAAGGAGACTAACGACTGATATTATTCTCCATCTACACTGCGCCCGTCACCCGAGACGACAGATGTTAGGTCTGTTTTACCCGATAATTTCAACTCGTGCATTATAAACATTATTGTGTGAACATGACTGTATATTTGTAGTGTTCTGGGTGCTTTTTAAAGTTATATGCATCATCACCATCATCAGCTCATTAAACGTCCCCACCGAGGGGCACGAACCTACCCGTTATAGGGTGTTGAGGCCTTAGTCGTCCACGTGGGCCCAGTGCGGGTTGGACGACTTCACGCACAACCTTTGAATCTCTTCGCAGGCGTGCGCAGGTTTCCTCACGGTGTTTTTCCTTCACCGTAAGAGCGTCGGATAACGTACATCATCATTACAACCTAGAACGTCCACTGCTAAACGAAGGCCTCCTCTAATGATTAATGATAACGTACATATAATTTCAAAAATTCGAAAACTCATTAGTACGTGCGTGATTTGAACCTCAGCCCTCCCAGTACAAGGGCAACAGACCACACTATTGAGACACCGGTGCATGTTATTACAGAATAAGCATAAAGTATTTCTATCTTTTGTTTAGCAAACAACATACAAGTTCGTTGCTAAACTTGATCTGCATAGCGCTTTGTATATGCGTACTATATCTGTACGTATTTATGATAATGCTTTAACATTTGTTTAACTTGAAAACCAATCGCACATTCAAAGTCGTTGAAACTGCCTCGTCAAATGGGTCACATTGCCCAATGGCTTTTGCCTACAAGCAATTCGTATCATAGTATTGATTCGAAACAATATGCTTATTCCAGAACGCATAAAACAGACCCAGCATAACTAGTATAGTTCGGTTGACCTTACTGGCATTAAGTATATCTACGTTAAAAGTAACAAGGCTTTCATCAGTTATCCACTTGAATAGGACTCCGATTCCGTTTAATTTAAAATAAGCCAGTTCTATCTTTATTGTTTTAATGGCACATATTTTTACATTGCTTGTTTGGTATTCAGCTATTTTAATAACAGCATTATCGTTTATTATGTCTTGATTGATAGTAAAAAAGCTAAATTGTTTTTCTACTACTTTTTGGTCTTCGTTTGGCAGTTAACGTATTGGTTTATATAACTATTGAGTCAAATAAATATAGAATGGACACCTTTTAAAATTAGCAGAATTGGACCCCAGGTGATGAGGTTATAGTTACAAATTCGACAACGATGAAATCGCGATGTAATGGGGAGAAATATATGTTAGTATAATTTACGGATGCGATGTTGGTGCAATGAAACGACAATTGATTACTATAATCTCACTGCAAAGCCTTACTATATATATTAATTTGGCGACCCATTTGGTGTAAGGGTTCCGGGTTCGATACCCAGGCAGTACAAACATTTGTGTGCATGAACATGCCTGTTTGTATTGGTCTGGGTGTTTCTATGTGTATGTACAAATTAACAAAATAATGTATATATGTATGTATATCCACTAGTACTCATATTACAAGTATTACAGCATTTCGTTTAGTTTAGGACTAGATTGCGCTTTGTGAATGTCAGTTGACAATGTGCGTAGTGGCTAAAGTTCGGTTAGCTTTCAAATCATCCGCATTTATGTGTATTGACGCGACAAAAGTCTGCCCATCGCGTCAGTTGGGCTGAATTTTATTTATAATAACGTCGCTCGCTACAAGTCATAATGACTTGATTTTGTACCCTTTTAATGAAGCCTTAAGGTTAGAATTATAATGAATTATTTTATGATTTAAATATAACAAAAAGTCAACGTATAATTTGTCAATAGACTTGGACTTTTTTTGTTGATATTTCTTCGTGATTGTGCATCTAGTTGGTTTATTTTTCATCCAAGTAATTCATCATCACCATCAGCTCATTAAACGTCCCCACCGAGGGGCATGAGCCTACCCGTATAGGGTAATTGTCAGATAATATTATGTCACTAAACGTTATCTATAAAACTAAAATCCTAAAACTCAGTTATACCCTATCATAAAAATCTTATACCACAACCTGATAAAGCCTAGAACTGTTTATGTGTATTTGTTGAGCAGGCTTGCATTTTACACCTATTTGCACAACAAGCAACATTCGTACCCCATATCCAGGTTGCCACGGCAATATGAACCGTAAATCTTTACAACTAGATGTGGTCGTCCATTACAGTTTATTTACAAGGGTAACTTGGCAAAGTTATAGTATTGGAGTGAACGTTAAACTTATGTGGAGCACGCTTGAAAAGTTTTATGGCGCTTAAAGTTTCCTGTTAAGAAAGTGCAAGCCCAAAGAGAATTTTTGATACGGAAAATGCTCTTTAGTGTTATGGGATGCTGTTATTGCTTGTGTAATGTATGGATAACAGATTGAGCTCTTAGTTCCATGAAAGTACATCGATAACTTTACTAGGTGGTAGTGTCGATACTGAGTCGTATAGGCAGATACCACTGCAGTGCCAGATATCGTCCCGTGGTATACACTTTGTGTTACTAAATAAGGGCACTGTAGCTTGTGAAATTACCGGGTATATGAGACCTAACATCTGTCGTTCCGGGTGTCGCGCGCAGTGGGCATTGATGAAGGATAATAACTGTCCATCAGTTGTTGGTCTCCTTTAATGCCGCTCTGTCATGGCCAGGCGTATCACTTACCACCAGTTGAGCGTCCTGGCCGTCCTGTTCACTTATATAAAAAACTCATAAAGTCCCTGAGGTGGACTGTGTCACCCACATTTCTTATGAAACTTATGCAAAGTTTTGTTTTTTTTTTAATTCATAGACAGACAAACGATCATTCGATTCACCTGATCACAAGACACAGTCTCCATTCGCAAACTCGTTTGCTCTTAAGGATTACTTTTAAACATGATTAAAATGCAATTACATTAACAAAATATTAGGATTAAATGAAATGACATTATAAATTAAATTTATATTTATTAATATTTTTGAAATTCCTTACACTAGTAAATTTAAATTTATGATAAGTATGTTTTCATAGTAAATGTTTTTTAATTCCTGTCACTTAATTATTTTTATACATTTGTCTATACTTTATTCGGCAGTCATCGACAAAGGATTTTTGCGAAGCTTCTTTATTTAGTCACTGTAGGTTTTAAAATCATTTTCATCAGCTCATTAAACGTCCCCACCGAGGGGCACGAGCCTACCTGTACGCGGGTGTATAGGCCTCAGTCGTCCACTCGGGTCCAGTGTAGATTGGCCGACTTCACGCACAACCTTTGAATCTCTTCGTAGGCTGCACACGTTTCTTCACGATATTTTCTTTCACCGTTAGAGCGTAGGATAACGTAAGGCGGGATTCCATATCCCTATAGGCGGTAGGAAGGAAACAGTCCACACCATTGAGCCACCGACGCTCGTACGAGGTTTTATAATATATTTAATTTACTTAATAAAATATAGATTTTCAAGTGTCCTCAACAGTTAAACTACCACTAACGCCCCCTGGCGTACTACTTGAAATACGACTATGTATTAACATTCTGTGAGCATAATCACAGTAAATATCCACTGCAGGACATTTATTCGTTGACCGGTGCGGTCTCTGGTTCCCACACCGCTCGTTTATGTTCTACGTATGGAACGCGTGCGCAATGACCGTGGATGTCTTATGCGTCTATTAGACAGGTTTTATAATAAAACTTAATTTCCATTTTTTTATTTATCCTTAAATAAAATAAAATAAAGTTGCCTGGAAGAAATGGTCATGTGCAATAAGGCCGGCCATTGTATTTCCTTTTTACTTGTTTTCGAATCCTTTTTATGTTGTTTGGTGTACAATAAAGATATAAATAAAATAAAAATAAATGTTGATTGATTGAGAGCTTAAAAATACCACTTTATTTTTAACCATTTTTAACTTATCCAGTGAAGAAATCGTCAAAAATTTTGTCTAGATGAACATTGAACCGACTGAAATTAGGTATGTCTAACATATTTCACATACGTGGTCAATTAGCCACCTCTACGCATTCCCGTGTCCCGTATCGATCTACAATAGATCCTCTGCCCCGGCGGCGCACGACCATGCGCACGATTCAGATTAATCTATCGAAAATCGTTTTACAACATATTATTTATAGAGCGCATGCGCCGGCAATGATCATCAGTCGGCGCGAATAGTGATGCGCCTGCGCGCCTCGGGGATTTATCGATGCAAGAACTTCGCTACGTATGTGGACACAACTATTATAAAAAAAATATTTTAAAAAACAAAGACATATTTATGACAATCAATCAGATAGTCCTGGTGGTAAGTAACGAATATCGCCTTTAATTCACCTGCAAACTCGAAAAAGGGATCACACAGTTAAGTTACTATCTTGTTAAAAGAAAATGGTATAACATCATGGGCAGCTTCCTATAAGGGTCTTGACAAAGGTACCCATAAGGTTGCCTGCTGATTGGGCCATCTTCAAAATGCATTTTGAGGTCTTCGATAGTCGGCCGCAGAGCTCAACAAGGGACAGGAGGTCCGGATCGGCGCTCTCATTTGGAACGGTACTGTACTGTACTACGAATAGTAGCTAATAGGTACTAATTCAATATGATTGATAGACAAATGTTAATAAAAAACTTGTTTTTGAAATTAATATAATATAATCCCCTTTTTAAACTTTTTTCTTCTTTCTATATCCTAAGGAAGTCTGGAAGAGATCGCCTTGTGCGATAAGGCCGCCCATTGTACTTAATGTATATTACTTTTTTTTTGTTTTTGAAAGTGCAATAAAGTACGTTATAAATAAATAATAATATTTTTTAATAACAGTTATATGCTTTTACGATTTAAATTAACTAATACAATTTATACCTCTGCTTACTTCAATTAATTAACAAATCAAAAGTTCCAGTAACTTCGACAATGTCATTACGAGAATTATGCGAATCTCAAATCGGAACGTTACTGTCCAAATCAGTGACAGGTTCAACTTGAAATTTCATAACGAGTTATAAAACGACGGCATCGCTCGTAAAAATGAAATCCACGGTATTCTAACCGGAGTCAACAATTAACCTTCCTTGTAATGAAACTTCTGAACTAGTCTCGGGCGGGGGTCTACGGAGCCTATTTTAAAGACATTGAATATTTAAGAGAGCTAATTGAAATGAGCGCGACACTTGGAGTGTCGCCAGGATAATTACCTAGCTTCTAAGATGAGATTTAACGTGCCACGGGTAAATGGTTAGGGCTGATTCTTTTTTTCGGTCTAGCAAAGTTCGTCTGGGAGTCCGTTAAGCGTAATCTCAATTAGGCGGGGGTGTAAATTAATGATTAGAATAAATGAAATTTGCCTTTTGGTTGTTTTTAATGTTGAAATGAGATTTACAGCAAACGCTGTGAAGTATGTAAAAAGAAGATTTCAAAAGTTTTATAAAACGAAATTTAATTGGGTATCATGCAGTTTTAGTATACTTTATATGAAGATAAAAGAAACTTGTTACTAGTATTAAATAAATAAATATCCACTGACATTCACACAGCGCCATCTAGACCCAAGTTAAGCGTGAAGCCTGTGTTATGGGTACTAAACAACGGATAAACATACTTATATACATTTTTTTTTGTAAATAAATACATATTATTTATATTATACATAGAAAACACCCAGACCATTACAAACAGTCATGTTCATGCACACAAATGTTTGTAGTGTCCGGGGAGCCAACCCGGAACCCTTGGCTTTGCAGTCGACCTATCAATCGCATCACCAAATGGGTCGTCAACTTACATATATACGTTTTTTACATATTATTGAAACGTTTTCTTCAATAGATACTCTATTGAAGAAAAATATTATTAGGTACTTAATATCACAATTGACAAAAAATCTAATTACCTAGCCCTTTACAAACTTAATACGCCTCTATTTTTGACAATTGTATAATACTTATAGCAGTAATAAATTGTAAGATTTATGTTTTATTATTCAGCCCGATGAATCGACACTTGCGAAAGGTCGCTGGTGGAGGCTGGATGAGAAAAGCGGTATATCTGGCACAAAATGGGCGAGACCTATATCCAACACTTGACTGGGATAGGTTGAAGAGAAATATGTTTTATAATTAATCTAAACATAATATACAATAAAAGATAAAATAGGTGTCTATCAATTGTTGTTCTCCTTCATTGCCGCTCTGTCATGGTAGGCTTATCACTTACCATGAGGTGAGCGTCTTGACGTCCTGTACACTTTAACATAAAAATACTGTTATAAAAAATGCCACGGATTTCATCGATAATATATGAGTAACATCACTAGTCGTCGTGTGATGTCGAAGGTTGTTACCGGCAATCCCGGCCGGGCGTGTGCGAGCCCTTCCGGATCGGACAGTGCTATGTTAATGGACGCTTGTTTGTACACGGGATCACATCCCGCGCCTGAATTGATGACCGGGATTGGCACTTCACTGTGCGATTGCAATTTGTGGTTTAATGATGCGATGTTTTTGCCGTTTAAATTTAATTGATATGATTTAAATGATAATAAGTTGTACACGGCATAGCGTCATATTAGACTTTTGACAATATAGATGAGATGTCTTATAACTCTCATTTTTACCCGACTGCCGCAAGAGGGTTATGATTGATCAGCGTAATTAGTATTAATTAAGATGTAAGAATTAGGGATCCCAGCCTGCGCCTTTCGGGACCCAAGTCAACTGCATTTTCCTAAACATCAAATGATTCTCGTGCCCACTAGAAACCTATATCCTATGCTTTCAGTGATAAGAATAGTTCCGTTTCTACATATTTGCACAGTTGGACTCATACACCAAGCTATTGCAAGCATTGGCTTAACGCACAAATACTCACACATCAATAGCGTAGGTATTAAATACCTTTCAATGTAAGAAAAGTAAAAGTGTACAAGCAATGGTCAGTACATCTTACACTGTTGGAACAACAAATGTGCAGTAAATAAAAGACCGTACAGTAAATACCAAAGGGGCTACAACTTACTCGCCTTTCGCGTCCGCTGGTCGAACGTACAAATCTAGTGTAAGCCCATAATTGTTAATTTCAAGCAAATGCCTACGATAGCTTTCGCGCTGCACTAACTAACGATCCCATTGCTGGATGCCTATCGGGTTTCCGCACGTAGACTCGGCCGGCGCAATTGAATGGGTAACTGTTGGTTACGTAACTAAAGATTAGTTAATGAGAACAAACCAAAATTATTAGAAAAGATTTACTGAGCATTACAATATCATAAATTTAATTAATCATGACTAATATTTTTCGTTTTATGTTTATAACGTGTTTTTTTTAATTTTATTTCGCTTTGTGTGGTATCGAAATTATTTTTCTCATTTTCTCTTTCTCGGTGATAAATTGAGTAATTTTCTCTTCTCTCCCATAGACTCGTCACAGGTACATACAGAATATCAGTGCTGCAATGAGTTAAGCTACTGCAGTGTGTGCTGTTTAAGTTTTTAACTGATTTTCCACTGGGTTCTGATTATATGTATATTTTTGTGAGTTTTGTTTCGTGTGTTACTTGTGACCAATAGATGTTTTTCTTTCTTTCGATATCATCAATAACTTAAAACTGCCTCCGTGGTCTAGTGGTCTGTGCGTGGAGTTTAAAACGCTGCTTGATCTGTGGAGGCGTTGGTTTGAATCCCTCAGGGGAAATTACATCGTCTGATGGCGTAAATGGATGGTTTGCTGATTTTTGTTACACAACATCCGCTGGCGTTGTGCACTGTACTAGTTAGTTTATTATGTTTTACGTCATTTTGTTTCAAATTCAAGTCTTTTAAGTAGTCGACTTGCCCTTCAACACCTAGTACAAAAGAGGTACGTGCTGAGACTTTCATTGATAATTTAATATTTGTTCCATGTTCAGTCACTATATTTAGTGATACAATGTTCCACTTATTCTATTGGTGAAACGTTGGTTAACCGAGATAGTAATAACTGTAAACAAATTCTTCGAAATTTCATTTTAATGATGAAGATATATCACATTATAGTTGTTAACTTGCAGTTAGTCAGTAATTCTAGTATAAGTAGAGTGTACACAATGAATTAGGCTTTGAAGACCAACCAACCCCCACGGGATTAACGTCGTAGGCTATCGTGTAAGGTCTTTTTGGTGCCAAACACACATAAAATTTAAAGTATCAAACAAACACAAAAAATGCCTTCGAGTTACCCCACGGCTAATCCAGCGCAGTGCCACCCGTCTCGATTGGTATGCGCAGGCATAATACATGCGCGCACGCACGCCGCGACGCGCCGAGATCGATGGATCGTATCGATCCGCACAAAGGATCGAGTCGTGATCTCGATTACGTTAGCATTCGAAAGTTTAGCCGTTTATGTAAAACTCGCTTTTTGTTCTGTTTGTCTTGTGCGTTGCGATATAGTGAACTCGCGTTGGATTCTAGAGTATTTTAACTGTAATGGAAATCTTGGGTTTGTTTTATGAGAAACTAGTTTTAAACGGAGAAGCGACTTTGATGAGAGGTTATCGACATTAGCGTCAGTTGTTTGTTATTCGACTTTTTAATGGTAACAGAAAGTGTGATTTTATGTATCTGAAACAAATTATTGATTGAGTAACTGTTATAATTTTGTACACCAGGTCAGGATTTATGATTAGTCGTAGTCTATAGAGTTATATTTAAGCTATCACTCTCAGGCTGGTCCACTGTGTGTTAGCAGATTATCAGGGCGTTGTTTCCTGCAAAGAACTAGTGCTCAAAATGTTATTTTTGGAAATCGTTTAATGTTCCTTACAGGACATTAGCCTAGTTCTGGGACTTTATAAATTGTTATTCTTTTCTCAATAATTAAATTTATTATTATTATTAAATTAGGCTCCCATGCCTCTGACGAAAGAGATGGATCTACGCTAGATAATATAAGGTCTTGAAGTAGATACGATGAGATTCCTTTTCATCCTTTCTTTTCAACCTATCTGTACGTACTTTGTGACCAGGATATATCCTGGTACTCCCACTTACTGATCCGGGGGACCCATATGAATTATGAGTCTAGGCTAAATAAGAATATGGCGAACGATTGCTATTTTAAATATTACGTTGTGAATATTGCAATCTTATTGCAACTTTGTTCTAAATACGAAGTTTTAATTCAAATCTAAATCGCTTTTCAGTAGCGTTAAATTATGGAAACATTTATGCGCAATATTTTTGCCAATCAATTCAATAGGGTTATCCTATTATAACCAATTTCGAGTGTCATAAGTATAATAATTTAAAATTAAAATGCAACTTGAACATTTCATTAAACGGCGTTTGGCAATTGCATTACGAATTGGAAATGTTTTGCGTTTCAATTGTTACAACCTTCTTCATCATCAGTTCTTCTTATAACGTCCTACTACGTAGAACCGGTCTTCCCTCTCACGTAACCACGGCTTAACATGCCCGTGCGAAAGGAGCCTCCCCGTGTGATGCAAAACTGAGCAATCTGCATGGTTTTTTGGAACTGACTACTGATGTTGGCCACAGATGGCCTTTACAGCTTCACCGGGCAATACTGCAATCTGCATGGACAGTCTAGTAGGTAACGAAGATTGGCTGATCCTTTCAATACCGTATGGTCTATTAAGGAAACTTGTGAATCCATATCGACTTGATAAGAAGAAGACTGAACCATATAGGCAATTATGTGTTGTAGCTGTAAAGTCCTAGCAGTTGAATTCTCCTCCAAAACGGTCATGAAAAATCACAAAACCATAGCCCAAGTGTCGCAGTCCAGTAGATAGAAAAGAGACAAAAACTTCCATTGCCCACCCGACTCCATCAATGACCCATACATGTCTCAGCTTGTACGAGACGAATCAAAAATGCTTACAGTACAAAAACAGCAAGAGCAACCATCTTGGGAACCGTCGGGGCTACCGTGACGAGCCACTGGAGTGTAAACAGTGTGTTAACTGCATTTTTTAAAATATACAAAGAGAGTATGAGGCTGTTAAGAGTTGGGTTCCGCAGAATATTAGTTATCACGACATAGTATATAACAAAGTCGATTTACCTGTCCATTTATCCCTATGTATGCTGAAATCTTTAAAATTCGCAACGGATGCGGATTTTAATAGAGTGATTGAAGATGAAGGTTTGTATGTATGGTATACGGTGGTACCGAGCGGCCAGGGTGGCGGGAGCGTGCCTATTATCAGCATTGCACCTGCATGAAGCCGGGGCGCGTCGCTAGTTAATTATAAATGCTTACTAGTTCACATTTGACAAAGAATATAAGAGCCATTGAGAAGGCCTTGTCAGGCAGTAAATGTTAGTAGTCTGTATAAGAAAGTGTAGCCTATAATTACTATAAATTATTTCTCTCATTCATGTCCGATTCCTGTGCAAATATTTTAATAGTATCTCGTGACTAACATGATTCTATATTAAATAAAATAATTTTAAGAAATATTCATAAAGTAAGCTATTGGATACAAAATCATTTACTTACTTTACAACCAAATTTTTACAACTTTAAACAAAAATATTTGATAAACAGCTATCGATAAGTGCAAATAAAATTAGGGACACGACCTTGATATACCTAATAAATGTCTACACCAATATGTATTTTACCATTCTTGAATTAAAACGACTACATCACTTTTAGCCTGCATTAAATGCTCCGAAGCTCGAACGCAGCGAAGTCAAGAAATAAAAATACAACATCGCCATTCATAAACTGCGTTTAATTGATTCCGCAGCTACGACGTCCTGTTGCACCGTCGTACAGATCCCTAAAAACACTCTGACATCATTTCACGTCGATCAACGGAGGCGATGAATAACTCCGGTGTAGCCAGTAAAAAGGGTAAAAAACCTTTCTCAATGCAACCTATTTTATGAATGAAATAAGATTTTTTGCCGCAAGCACCGAGTCGAATACGTGCTTTCCTTTCCGATGTGCGAGTGGGATCGTGGTCTGGTGGTATCTATGATATTCTGTATATATAAAGGTAGATACGTCAACCGTGCCTCAAAAACGTACCGCCGAAGAGAGTACAGTTTGTTCTCTTTTGTTTAGGTAAATGTTCTCTCATAAGAAATATGTGTGTATGTGCGCTGTCACTGCATTCGGAACACTTTTTTATATCACGAATCTATCCTTTTTACATCATTGAGTGGTATGAGCTATTTACTATATCGAGACAACTCGTTTTGTGCCTATAGTGTTACTCGGATAAACGATAGTTTGAAGCACGTATTCTAGAACGAAACTCAACGTTGATCTTGATTTAAATTAAGTTAGAAAGGGATGCCACTATATATCCCTCACTTTCTATCTTTATTTAAGTAGAGATCAACGCATGAGTCTCGTTTCAGAATACGGGTCTGACTTCCAAATGCTGATCTGATGCTATGGTTAAGAAGGCGGATACTTTCTTTACTAAATATAAGGCAACTTCCTTAATTAATACTGGGTGTGCTAAAGTGTTGTTATTTATAAATATCATTGAGTAGAAATAAAAAACACATACATTCTGATGGTCTGCAAATTCAACCGTATTTTCTCCAAGGAAAAGTAAATTTTTGATAGATTTTCTAAACATCGATTTCCTTGGCATTGCCGGCAACATTGTAGCATCCACAGGAATATTAGAACACTTAGGACACAGATGTGGTCTGGATAACGAGGTTTAACTTATACAGGGTGATTTATTTTAAACGTGATTAAAGGCCTCGCAATTGAACGAGTTTCTTGAAAATAAAACTGATAAATTGATGGAAAGAAATAAGATTCCTTACTCTTAATACAAAAAAAAATTGTGACAAGATTTTGGAATATGGTTTTGTGTAAGAGTTTAGGACTATGCCAAATCAGTTAAATTTAACCATTTTGGCAATGTACTAAAACATTATTTATAAAGGTAAGTGATGCTCAAACATTATGATGTTAGTTTAAGGGAAACTTTTTGAAAATATTATTAAACTTTTAAGACATTGGGAATGTCATATTTTAATAATAAAGCCTTATATTTTATTAAATTGAGAATTAAAATTTGATTTCATTTGTTTTTTTCAAATTCAATTTCTATGGCTTCTAAGAAAAAGCATGAGGTCTAGTCCAGCAGTGAAATCTTAAGACTGAGTTTATGGCATATCCATGGTGTAAAAACTATGTATTTAAAGATTCGAAACTAAGAGACAGCGGATAATCAAGTTCATAAGTTAAAATCAAGACAAAAATATTTGTAACTACGGAAGAGCCTCTAGTTCGAGGATCAAAGTTATTCATTCTTCCTCAAGAATATTAAGAATATTTTCAACGCATTTTGTTTGACTACTATCGTTCTGTCTAACAAATTTTAAACTGTCTTCCAAGAATCTTGGCCAAAGCAAAAAACTGTGACGCTGCGTAGGAAAGTCATTACTGATAGTGGCGGTCGACGCCGCCCCCCCACATGCTGGGGTGGGGGGAAATTGAATAGTATTTACTTACTAGACTAGTCTAGTTCCTAGTGTAAATGCTTTGAGGATGGTTAGTGGAATTAATGAATGGTCCGGAGTTTCTTGGCATTGAAACACCCATTGGTTGATTTATTCACAATGGAGTTTTAACGAATTATGAATGAACCAATTGATGCAGCCACTCAGACAGGAAAAAATAAAAAAAAAATAAGGCAAAAAGGAAGACAACTGCCGGCCTCTAACCAAGCCCCGAGAGACACACACAATAACAGATCGATTAGGCAGGAAGATGAGACAGAGCGAGAGTCATAATCCATAACCACGCATGAAAAAGACTTATGTACTCTCAATTATTGAATAAGATGGAAAAATATATTTCTAATTGATATTATTTCATAATGTCCTATATGCACTTTATGAATGCTTTGTATCTAAGACTATTGTTCATTACTGAGTTCCTTTTACATTATTTCTTCTTACCATCTGTTAGAAGCTACCATTCGCAACTGGAATACCTTCAGTTACAAAATTAGAAATCACTAGCCCAGAACAAGGCTGTACCATAATCATCTAACGACAACAGTCGTCAATAGTTTCTGCTAAGCCACCGTTAACGCATCTCAAAATTGGAAGTATAAATCATTTTAAAATTTGCAACAGTCAATTGTTTGGGAACAAAAAATTCCGCTGAATTGAGGCTCATAATCGTAGTTACAAAGAGTCATACCACGTCTAGTCTCCGACCAATTGCGAATAGTATTCATCCAAAGATTAGCTTACTAAATGTGCAGGGGTGCGCCCGTGGTGGCTGAGCGATGCGAGAAAAACGTCCTAAAATGAGATGCCATGCGGATATAGGTCGCTCAATGAGGGTTAGAGGACTCTAGAATCTAAGGCAAAAAATGCGGAGGAAGATGCCTGCAAGCTTGGATTGATTGACAACGTGACAATACAAATACGTATAATCTTTTACAAAATACGAGTATTTGTAGCCCCGTAGTAATACAATTTACGATCCTAAAAGAAGGGAATAATGTATTAACTAGTGACGAACCTATGAGCATTTGTCATTGCCTACATTCCAATAATACCGTCGTCTGCCTCACTATTCGACCCGGAACACATTTACACCAAAAGATTATCGGTTATGATGGGAATTATAGTAAAATAATATATTGAATCAATTTATGATATAATCATTTAACAATGAACTCTTTGAACAAAAACTTTGTTAATGATCATTTATTGGTCAATTACTTCCAAATTTTCAGTCGTCTTAACTTCTGTTGGATTTTTTGAATAGATGTGTCCGCATTAGTTAGTATCATTAGACCGTAATCACAGTCGTGGCCGACTACCGTTTGGTTATTGTTCAATATGTTTCCCGTAATCCAACGAAAGGCCGCTTCGCACGGTTACTCCGCTTTCTAGCCAATGCGTGCCTATCTCCTAATATAAAGCCCTAGTAGTTTTGAACTCTAAAATACAAAAAATCAAGGAATTCGGATTATCTTGCTTCTTGCTGATACATTTTTTTTGTTATTAAAGGTATGGGACAACATATTATTACACCGGGTATAAGACCTAACAACTGTCGTCTCGGGTGATGGGCGCAGGCAGTGTTGACGGAAAATGCTAACTGCGTACTATTTAAACTTCAATGAATTATTCCTTCAAACCAAAAGTTATTCCTATGTTCTTGTTCTTATTTAACACGCTGGAGCATTATGTGTCAGGATCACAGTTTTAGGTATTATTTAATTTCTGCATTTGAAAGCAGCGTGGAGTTGAATCGACAAAGCAAAAATCTGTAACCAGTAATTCGGTTGGTCGTTACGATCTCTGAAAATGTCGATAGCCCCTGGACTTTGGGATCAATGAAAATGGCTAGTGAACCGCCTTTGAACTTATGATTATATATTATGCGACACGTTTTCTATGTAGTTTTGTAGTTGAAGGGTACCCCTCTGCCCTACCGACTACTCGCACGTCGCAACGTTAAGACCGCGTATAGTTTAGTTGAAGATTTTCCGTCTGTGCACTAGTGACCTTTTGGGCCTAGCCTCTGATTTCTGGGGAATCTGACCTAAGCGAGACATCAGACTACATTGCTAACTAACCTATCCTATTGTTTGTTACTTTTTGTCCCTTCGTCCGATGCCTATCGCAGTAACTGTCCTGGA
>PQWD01003993.1:113134-128702 GCA_019425675.1 Leucinodes orbonalis | reverse complement strand
TCTTACTCTAAACATAATAATACTACTTATGTTTAGCACAGCATATTATGTATTACTATAAATAAATAAATATCCATCGACATTCACACAGCTCCATTTAGCCCCAAACTAAGCATACTAAACAACAGATAAACTTACTTGTATACTTTTATTTTGTTGTAAATACTTACATATTATGCATAGAAAACACCCAGACTAATACAAACAGACGTGTTCGTGCACACAAATATTTGTACTGCCCGGGGATCGAACCTTTGGTGTAATGGCCGACGTCTCTTCTATTACACCAGATGGGTCGTCGAAAAAAGAGGTTAATTATTTTCAAAACTATGTAATTTACTGTTAATTGTGTAATCGTAACTATTAAAAGGATTTATGCATTTCAAGAAGGATGTTATCATCATCACCTCATATAAGTCCCCACCGAGACGCCCGAGCCTACTAGTAAAAGGTGATTTGGCATTTGGGCCCAGTGCGGATGATGATGATGATGCTTTGTTTGGTACAAGATGGCGCTGCGTGAATGTCAGTGAACATTTATTTTTTATTTATTTAAATAAACTCAACGCTGTAACCACTAGACCATAGAGACAGTTATAAAGTTGTTTTTGAATAAAATACATTGCATCGAATTAGACAGTTGTGTTAATTAAGTGTATAGTTAGTAATTAAGCGCAGACAGCCTTCTACACGATCTCCCACAGGGGCCGAAGGTATCATTGGATAATAAGCTTTAGTACTAACGAGTTTTGGTTAATTTTAGAATGATGACCTTAGTTAATTTTAAAAACTTGATGCAAAATGTCACTCAATAATATCCGTGGCAAAATTTTACCCATCGTGCAAGTTTGACAGAATTTTCATTGTAATTATGACATAGCTCGTGTTTTTGATTTTGTACCCTTTCAGAAATGCGTTAAGGACAAAATTTAAACTTGATGATGATTAAATTATGATGAAGGATTTATGTCACAAATATAATATTAGTTGAGCATCGGTGGCTCAATGGTGTGGACTGTTGCCCTCCTATCGGGAGGGCTGAGGTTCAAATCCCGCTACGTTCCAATGTGTTTTCGAATTTTCGAAATTATATGTACGTTATCCGACGCTCTTACGGTGAAGGAAAACATCGTGAGGAAACCTTCATGCACGCCTTCAGTTCTACAAACCGCACTGGGCCCGCGTGGATGCTAGTCGTCCTAAAATTATATGTATGAAATTATATGTATGTACATTCACGAAAGAAGACTATGCGCAAAGTCATTTTTAGGTCCTATTGGGGTACGCAGAGGGCGGGAGTAATATTGTAGAGCGGCAACGCCATTGGTCGGCGCGTTTCTGAGGACAAGTTCTCATCGCTATTCGCCTATATTGAATTGGCGCGCTGACATACTCTAGAATACAGCGGAGGAAAACTGTTTCATTGCATTTTATTATTTATGTATTTTTTTAGTTTGCTGAGCCATTTATTGAAATGGCTTGGGCCTCCTTAAAAAGTTATGTAAGTAGCAAAAACATTAAGTGATATAAGCTTTGTAATTAATTTTAATAAAGGAAAAATTTAATCTAATGGGGCCACAAGAAGGAAAAAACTTTGTGACAAAGTAAAATATTAGAAAAAATTACATAAAAAGTGATCACATCGTGATGAGGACGAAGAATTAATCATCCGAGTGGAAGATTTTCGTCGTCAGGTTTTTTGATCTTTGTAGTATCTGAAGATATGATTTTAGTGCAGGACCAGGCCCCTACTTCAAATCATCGATCCTGGAACTTCCACGATAAGGAATCATGCAATTCGAGCCAGCGATTAAATTTACTATACTTAGTAATAATTTTTGAGGCGAATTATGTTTAATTACATAGGTATCTTTTAATACTGAACATTTATAATGTAATTTTATATGAGTTCATTCAAATAAAAATATTATTTTGATGTATTTTGTTCATTAGTGTACATGCGCAGACGCCGCCATTTTGGTCTTCTTTGTGAATCGACTATACCTACGTTTATCCGATGCTCTTACGGTGAAAACATCGTGAGGAAACCTGCGCACGCCTACGAAGAAATTCAAAGGTTGTGCGTGAAGTCGCAATTCAGCACTGGACCCGCGTGGAAGACTGCGGCTTAATCACCCTATACGGTAGGCTTCGTGCCCCTCGTGGATACGTTTAATGAGCTGATGATGATGATATATTAGTATACAAGTACGTATGTGTAGTGCGGCTCGGACATTTTTTGGTTGACATTTTTCGTGATTGTGTATCTAGTTTTTTGTTAATCTAAGATGACGACCCTCTTTTCTACTCTACCTTGAAGCTATCGACTTGCATACAAACCCTACTTAAATGTTGATCAGCAAAAATCTAATTATGTGGCCACGTCATAAGAAAATATTTTATCAATTGTACAGGACAAAAAAAACATGAAAGCTGGGTAAATACGCGGCCCGAGTCGGACACAATGAAAAAAAAACAAAGGAGAAATTTCGTCAAAATAATGAATGAAGTCGTTTACCTTTCCTGGTGTGGTTATGAAATATATAACTCACATGTGTATATACTTATATTTAGTAAAAAGGAGGTAAACACATCAGATCTTGACTAATGTTACCTCGATAACACACTTCACTTAATCATCATCATCAGCTCATTAAACGTCCCCACCGAGGGGCACGAGCTTACCCGTATAGGGTGATTAGGCCTTAGTCGCCCAGTGCGGATTGAACGACTTCACACACAACCTTCGAATCTCTTCGCAGGCGTGCATGAAGGTTTCCTCTCGATGTTTTCCTTCACAGTAAGAGCGTCGGATAACGTACATATGCACGTGTCGGATTTGAACCTCAGCCCTCCCGGTAGGAAGGCGACAGTCCACACCATTGAGCCACCGACGCTCTATTCACTTCACTTAATAAAAAGTTAGTATGGTGGTGGCCTAAAACTCCCCTTTGCCCTCCGCCTTTTAAATAGGCGACAACGAATTTGCTGCTTATTCGTAGTGCCGGGTATCATTGACTAATGAATAATTATTTGCTCGTTTGCCTACCTATGAAAAAGTTTTTTTTTATTATTTATTATGGGCTTACTCTTGAGCACAGACTATCGTAGGGGAAGAGACGTGATCTAAGATGGAGCGAGCTTGCCCAGAAAATGCCTATTCACTCGTTTTTATGAATGCCACAGGATTGTATGTGGCCGGAAACACAGACGCAGGCAGATCATTCCATTCATTTGCGGTACGCATAATAAAAGTAGACGCGAAACGCTTAGTCCAAATACGGGGAACGTCAACTACAAACGGATGGAATTTTGCAGTTCGCCTTGATAAACTATGTGAAAGAATTTCCCTATTCGCAATAGTTTGCCTATTCGTATGTTATAACAATTTATATTTACAACCCTTTACCACCCACTGAAAATATTAGATGTGAAAGCATCGAGCTTCACACCGCAAGTCAAGTCACGTGCAGTGTTTCATTCGCTTTCCCAAATGATTGATTTGGGCTGAGGAAGTGCGCCCGCCAAGTTTCGGAAGATATGTTTATTTTCTTTGAATTTTATGTATATTGCAATGGTGGAGGCTGGGTGAAGACGGAATGCTATGAAAACCTTCTAATAATCAAGAATTAAATGTCATACATACCCTCACAAATCATATCATGATGATGATACCTCACAAATATTGAACTTCTAGACTTATATCCTAATATTAATACGAACCATCGACTTCGGTCTTACACATTTTTAAAAGTAGTATTTCTACTTACTACAAATTATATGGTATGTAGTTACTAATTACCTTACCTGGCTCCATTTTCTACGAGTAATACAACTTACACAAATATTTGTGCTCATAATTATTAATAAGAGATCTCAAACGGTGTTTTCACCGTATTACAGGGTAGATTTAACTGCTCATTTAGAAGCGTTGGACTCTAATGCATATGGGTGCCACTTTTCAGTATCTTACTTGATTGCTCTCATTTTTGGGGATATTCGTGTAATGTAATTTTATTTATTTTGAAATATTTTTGTATTAGTAAGTCACGAAAAGATATGGATTTTTTATCATTGTATGAAATAAACGGTATTATTGTTATAATTTAAATTTCACGGATTCTACGGACGGGGCGGTTAGGTATTTACTAAATACAATTTTTTTATCATAAAATCCGCGGTGCAGCCATAATAATTGGGCAAAAATAATACGAGTACTTGACGATAATTGGAATTGCGAAGAACTTGGCGCAAACATATCCGTGCGAGTATTACTTGAAACTAGAAAACACATCTCTATGAAGAGCGTGATTTGAATGGCCTATCAGTATTGGCTCGTGATCCAATCCAACGTCCCGTGGGAGAGCCCGGCCAAATGATACACGTTACCACACATTACCTACAACATGGAATATGTTTAACACTGGAAATAGAAATAGAAATAGAAATTTTATTTTGCGAGAATGTGTGTTAATTACAGATGACAGTTATTTTTATACATTTCCAAGACACATTCACCCAACGGGGCATGCAAATACATAACAATAATTATAATGAAACAATTCTCCTTTATTTTAATGTCAGATAGATCATTTATGTACTTATAATGTCAAATTCATGTTAAAATAATAATATTAAGATTAAAAAATTCATTAATAGAAGTAGTTAAACTGTGTTCATGTTAAATATTTTCAAAATCCATCCTTAAAACAAGACACATATAACAATAAAACAAAACAAGCATCATTTGTGGTCAAAAAATTCATTAACGCTATAGAAACAATTTTGAATAAGCCATATTTTGAGTTTCATTTTGAATTGTTTAAGATTCAAATTTTTTATAGCGGATGGTAGCCTGTTATATATTTTAACACACATGAAATGGAATAAAACTAAATATTATTTATGTACATAGGCGTTGGTGGCTTATTAATGTGGACTATTCTAATCCGGAGGGTGAAGTATGAAATCTTGCCATGCACCGATGTCTTTTCGAATTTCGAAATAATATTATGTAAGTTTATCCGACGCTCTTACGGTGCAGGAAAACATCGTGAAGCAAATATCCATTCATAAATATAACACTATTTAACATCTGACATTTGGTGTTGCGGTTGAGACGTCAGCTGCAACACCAAGGGTTCCAGGTTCGATCCCCGGCAGTACAAACATTTGTGTGCATGAAGATGTCTGTTTGTAATGGTCTGAGTGTTTTTTATGTATAATATGTATGTATTTACAGAAAAATCTGTATATAAATATGTTTATTTATCCGTTGTTTAGTACCCATAATACAGACTTCACGCCAATATAACGCCAAGATTAGTAAAAATTAAAATTTCATTGAATCGATGATTCAATCAGGCCATAAGGCAATGTAATGAAATATCCTGAATAAAACATTCAGATAGAGCCATTTAGACCCAAAATAATGGAATACAACAAGACAAATTTTATTGACTTCAAAATACTTACTCTCTAACAATGGCGGATCCAGGGGAAGTGTCGCGGGGGTCATGACCTCCCCGGAGCTATTTTTAAGTACGATAATAACATACATCAAGAAAATACCTTATAAGTTCTTAACTTGACTACTTCTATGTGACCCCTCCTGACGCCAAAACCTGATCCGCCATGCTCTCTTATATGTTGTACTGCCGGGATTTGAACCCGAATGCTTTGTTGTTGTAGCTTACTTCTCTAGCATTAGATTAAAATCAGTCTATCTAGCCTAGGACCTAGTCTATATTATAGGATCTATCTGTTCTATATAATTAATATGTTCTTTAAGATAAAACTTTCGTGATGAAACATTAGTTATAAAAATACTAATATTTTTGAAGTCCTTTAACGACTATTTATTTATTTATTTCTTTGAAAAATATTGTGGGTAAAATCACTTAGTTAACGACACGATAGCTTAAGATCAACTCATCCTGCGAGATGACTTAGGAGCTCTATTACTAGGTGTCATTATGCTGAGTCGTCAAGGCAAGTATCGACCACAGATCCAGATAGAAGAGGATGTAGCTAGTGAAATTTCTGGGTATAAATGTTTAATGAGTATCTTCAGTTTTCCTTCAACGCTCCATCTGTCATGGGCAGGCGTATAATTTACTTTATTACGTGAGCGAACTAGTCGTTCAATTACTAAAAGTTGTCTAAAGAGCTAACGAATTGATCTCCACGCCTGCACTAATTTTGTATTTTTTTTTGTTATCATCTATTTAGATTTATATAATACTTAACAGCTTTATGATACATTTGTAGATTATTATATTTTTACCAATACTTAATATGATAAAAATTGTGAATATAATTTGCTTTACATAATTATTTTGATTACAAATGATTCTGTGCTAAACACAATTTTTTGAAAAGAGTAACTATTGAGTTTCTTGCTGTTTCTTCTCAGTGGAAAACTACCGTCCAAACCAGTGGTAGCTTCATTTGACATTCATAAGTGTTCTGTAAGGACCTAAACTGAATAAACACTTTTCAATAACTTTGTCATCATATGACTTGAACTTAAAAAACTCGTTACGTCTGTGTTAGTATGTCGCATATAAAACCAAAATTGCTCTAACATTGCCATTATTATCTAGTCTAACGTAAGCGTCACTTCTATGTTCTATGTTATTGGCGTTGGTTTCCGCACTTAGTCCGTGCGGTGGACCATTGTGCGTGAGCCATGGCGGCCTTCTGATCACTCCAGCCAGCCTACCTCCCTCCAAAAACAGATTAGTTTTCCCGGGCTCCTCAGGGCGTCCGCGATTGTTACCGGTGAGCCGATAGTTTCTCTGCGGATCTGGGCTACGCCTGTGCACCTAAGAAGCACATGCGCCACCGTTTCCTCCTCCTCCATGCACGCTCTGCATAGAGGACTGTCCGTGATACCTAGCGTGTAGAAGAGCGTCACTTATTTTCACATTAGGGATTTTTACCAGCAATATATACTGCTTCCTGCTTAAATTACGCAATCTCAAATATATCTTGATCACTCAATTAGCCTAACGCTCCTTAATGGTTGTTGACGATTTACTAGATTAAATGGATTAAGTTTATCTCGAAATTACTTTGGAGTTTTGACAACGACCGCTTTCGAATTGTCGCGTTACGAACAGCGATTAATAACAATACATTTAAAATACATACCGACCTAGAGCGTCGGTGGCTCAATGGTGTGGACAGTTGCCCTCCTACCGGGAGGGCTGAGGTTCAAATCCCACCACCAATGTGTTTTCGAATTTCTAAAATATATATACGTTATTCGACGCTCTTACGGTGAAGGAAAACATCGTGAAGAAACCTGCGAATATATTCAAAAAGGTTGTGCGTGAAGTCGTCCAACTCGCACTGGGCCCGCGTGGACGACTAAGGCCTATACACCCTATATAGGCTCGTGCCCCTCGGTGGGGACGTTTAATGAGCTGATGATGATGATTAGAACTTTGATTAAAGCTTTAAATTATGTAAGGGAAGATTAACAATATTTTTGGTACTTATAAATTCAATGTGTTTTCGAATTTTCGAAAATATATGTACGTTATCCGACGTTCTTACGGTGAAGGAAAACATCGTGAGGAAACCTTCATGCACGCCTGCGAAGAGATTCGAAGGTTGTGTGTGAAGTCGTCCAATCCGCACTGGGCTCGCGTGGACGACTAAGGCCTAATCACCCTATACAGATAGGCTCGTGCCCCTCGGTTGGGACGTTTAATGAGCTGATGATGATGATGATGGGCCGATACATTACTTTGGCAAGTACGCCACACCAATTACAGAAGAAAAATTTATAAGCCTATTATTTATTAGTATTGTTATGATTGAAAAAACAAATTTTGTTAATTAATGTTTATCTTTAGGACATGAGTTAGAAACTAAACTGTGGTTTAAATTCTTAGCGATCTTTTTCTTTTCATCCTATTGCAGTGCATTGCTATTATATGTCTACCTAATGTTTGCGCAAGATATCTCGGTCCTCATCTGCTCTCATCCAGTCTCTACCAGCAACCTTTCGCAAGTCGTCAGTCCATCGGCCCGGAGTGCGTCTTAATCTTGTCAAAAGCCGGTGTCCACTTTATTAGAACTCGTCTGCTCCAACGGCCATAGATTATGCGTCTGTGGGTCGTTTACTGTGGGTTATGCATCATACGTGGCCAGTACTAACAGTGCCACTTCAACTTACTGATCCATCGAGATCTAAGTAACATTAGTTCTCCCACGGATATCATCATTTCTTATTCAATCCTTATGAGACCCCCAGTATATTCGCTTCATGGCTCGTATCATCTTACCGATAACTGGTGAATAATTGTCAACATACGATGGACTAAGCAATTTTTTAGATTGCTAACTTAATTCATGAATATTACACTTAAATTTTACCCGAGTCCAGTCAAATTATCGTGATAAAATTTTTACTATGCAAATATGAAGGTACTCTTAGTTAAAAATAATATTAATATATCATATTTATGTATCCATTGTACCTATGTAACAATATATTACATCTTTATATATATTATACTAGAGCTAGATATTCTTTATTATATTAGAGCGTCGGTGGCTCAGTGGTGTGGACTGTCGCCTTCCTACCGGGAGGGCTAAGGTTCAAATCTCGACACGTACCAATGTATTTTCGAATTTTCGAAAAATATATGTACGTTATCCGACGTTCTTACGGTGAAGGAAAACATCGTGACCTTCATGCACGCCTGCGAAGAGATTCGAAGGTTGTGTGTGAAGTCGTCCAATCCGCACTGGGCCCGCGTGGACGACTAAGGCCTAATCACCCTATACGGGTAGGCTCGTGCCCCTCGGTGGGGACGTTTAATGAGCTGATGATGATGATGATGGGCCGATACATTACTTTGGCAAGTACGCCACACCAATTACAGAAGAAAATTTATAAGCCTATTATTTATTAGTATTGTTATGATTGAAAAAACAAATTTTGTTAATTTAAATTTAAGATAAAAAATATTTATTCGAAACTTTATTTCATTAGAACCTCATTAATAAATCTAGTAGGTATTTAATTAGAATCTCATTAAGTGATTCCAATACTTTTTGCATGGATACTCCTTGTTTTGTTTTTGTTTAACAATTCGATCAAAAGTTCTGCTATAATTTATTAAATGCCTATCGCTATCTCAATGTCTGGCATGCAAACATTCCAGTTAACTAAATGCTTAGAAGATCCCGTAACAAGATACTGCTAAATTGACCTGAGTACCTGAATATTATAATACGAGTCATTTAACCCCTGAACCCTGGCAATCAAATTTGCCTAAAATAACCCTACAAGGAAATCTCACTTCCATAGATATATTAATATAAGGATAGGACAAGGAGTTTTAAGAAAAAATGTTGCAGAACTAGTACCAGTAAATACTGGGACTAATGAACATAAGCATTTAATTTAATTCAGGGCAAGCATGCTCCATTTTGCAGTACACTAATTTACAACATTACACGTGTTTAATCTAATTAAATTCAATTTCTTAACTATATCCACGGGCAAATAAGATCTCATTTATAATCTTTCTTTTTTTTTCTTGGGCATACAAAAGTAAAACAACGGGCAATAATGTTCTATTACATCAGACTATTTTAATTATAATTGAATAGAATTTTTGAACACCTGATTATATGATTAATAGACTAATTCTGGGCAAACTTACTCCATCTTAGATCATGTCTCTTCCACTAAGAAAGTCTGTGTTCAAAAGTAAGCCCTATAGGTCTTCATTGTGTGCTTGAGAAAGTGAAACTTAAGCAATGCTTTAATTACGTTGTTGTAGTAGCTAAAAAAATTCAGGCACATCACTGGGCATACAATTGTCGCAAGTAGATTAGCCGATCTTCAAGTATTATTATATCTATGTGCTCAACTTTCTCCCTGTTGAGAACAATCCGGTTTCTTCGCTAGAAGAAAAGGTCCTAGCACGTTATAAGGGACCCTTGGAAATGATGTCGCTTAGTATCGTAGTAAAGATAAGCCCTTTAGATTGTGTCAGACTAAGCTTACAATGCGCCATCTGCGACGAATACTCCGCACGAATATCTGTAAGAATGTAATCATATGACAGCGATACTATAAATTTACATTTCGCTTTTGGGTGGAAAAGAAAACTAATAACTAAACCCTGTTCCTATATTTTTAACATGTTTAGTCTCATTTGATCAATAGCAATAATGTAAATATCTAGTGACATTCACACAGCACCATCTAGCCCCAAGTTGAGCTTGTGAAGCTTGTATTACGGGTACTAAACAACTGATAAACATACTCATATGAACTTGTTTGGAAATACATACATACTATATTAATTAATTAATATTATAATTCTTATTTAGTGAGAGCAAGCAGGTGTTTCAATGACTTAACTAAAAGACTTGACTTATTTAATATTACAACCTTACAACTTAAGCGGCAACTTGCAAACATTTTTTTATGCAGCAACAGTGAAACGATGTTTTTTTTTTGTGTTAAAAATTTAACTTTATACTTTGTGTTATATATAGGAAACTTTTAAATGGCCTTGAATATTTATATTTATTATGTGTCTAAAATAACATTAGCTGTAAGTTTTCCTAAAATGTAAAAATAAAATATATAGAAAACATCCATACCAATACAAACAGACATGTTCATGCACACAAATGTTTGTACTGCCCGGGGACACAAATGTTTGTACTGTCC
Organism: Leucinodes orbonalis; assembly: GCA_019425675.1. Lineage (NCBI taxonomy): Eukaryota > Metazoa > Arthropoda > Insecta > Lepidoptera > Crambidae > Leucinodes > Leucinodes orbonalis. The sequence continues at coordinate 117,994 of PQWD01003993.1, read as the reverse complement.
GAACCCGGGACCCTTGGTGTAGTAGCCGACGTCTCAACCGCTACACTTGGTCGTCAAATTGCCTAAATAAGGTGCCCGTGGCGCAGTTGTGACAGTAGATCAGCATCGATCGCTGTTGTAAAGCAACACACGCAAACCGGAAATGGGATGGATGACCACCCGACCGAAAATTTAGGGATGTAGTATTCAGGCTTTTCTGTGCTTCGGAAGGGACGTTAAGCAGTTGGTTTTAATCTAGATTGTAATGTATTATCCTGTTAGAGTAATATGGTTGTGATTTATTTAAATTTGAAACGATATATATTACCGACGCTCTTACGGTGAAGGAAAACATCGCGAGGAAACCTTCATGCACGCCTGCGAAGAGATTCGAAGGTTGTGTGTGAAGTCGTCCCGCACTGGGCCCGCATGGACGACTAAGGCCTAATCACCCTATACGGGTAGGCTCGTGCCCCTCGGTGGGGACGTTTAATGCTGACTCTGATATATTTCAAACATGTATTTTTTTATGGTCAATGGTACAGCCCGTTCCAGACGCTCACTTGATGGTAAGTCTTAAGCTTGACCATGACAAAGAGACATTCAAGGAGACCAACAACTGGTAAACAGTTGCCGCAGTTGAAGTTGCAAAATGCCGCTAGATTTCAGTCTAACGTTAAAGTTGCTCCCTAACCTTACACCAGTCCAATAATCCGCACTGAGCCCGCGTGTTGGAATATGGCTCGCACCACCTCATAGTTGTGGTGAGACCAGTGCCCAGTAGTGGGACAGGCAGTTAATTTTTTTTATTGCATAAATTGTTAATTGCAAAATAAAAGATTTCAATTAAGTCTTAACACAGGAGCAGACGGTGTGGACTGTTTCCTTCCGATCTGAATGGTGTTTGTTCAAATCCCGCTACGTACCAAAGTATTTCAGAAATTATATGTACGTTTATCCGACACTTACGGTAAAGGAAAACATCGTGAGGAATCGTGAGGTTGTGCGAGAAGTTGGCCAATCCGCACTGGGCCCGCGAGGATAACTAAGGCCTATACACCCTTTACGGTTAGGTTCGTGCCCCTCAGTGAGGACGTTTTGAGCTAATGAAGATGTCTGCACTAAGGTTTCGACTCTGATGACAGGCACAGAATAGGTTTGTCAGAAAATCATTTATATCTTTAGTTATTGGTTCTCTTCAGTATTTCATCTGTTGTGCGGACGTATCACTAAGATGAGTAGAGTAAACTGTTAACTCTGTTCTCTTTGTATCATAAAAAATATATCTTTCCATGAACACATTCCTATTGGATTCACAAACTTCGAAGCATCCGCATAGCACACAATAACAGCTCAATTTAAAAAGTATTTGCGATAGATCTTTTAGACACATCCTCAATGTCGGCAATATAGGAAATTGTTTTCCGCTTGTCTTGTAGTTGGATATAAATACTACGTAGTATTTGATAGTGATAACATTATATTATTGTATTTTTATAAAATGAGTAAGAAACCAAGTCATCATCATCAGGTCACTATACGTCACCATCGAGGGGCACGAGCCTGCCCGTACAAGGTGTTTAGTGTTTAGTCATCCACGCGGATCCAGTGCGGATTGGTCGACTTCACGCGCAACCTTTGAATCTCTTCGTAGGCGTGCGCCGGTTTCCTCAGATTGTTTTCCAGCACCATAAGATTGTCGGATAAAAAATTCGTAAAGACAGGTACGTGGCAGGATGTGAACCTGCGTCCTCCAGATCGGAAGTTAGCAGAAGGAACACCAATGAGCCATCGATTTATATAAATGACGGCTAGAGCCTTTAATTATTTGAAACAGAATACAGGTTAAATTTATGAGATACAACGAAAATTTAAAGATTAATCGGTATGTTGTTAAATTGAGGACAAATCCACTTATTTATATAAAAAACAAAAGACTATAATTGGGTATTTGAATTGTATAATACGTAAAATAGTACAATTAATATTTAACACCAGATTTTGTTTGATCAGTTGCACTTATTTTTCAAGCCTTGGATTCTCTGGACAATAGCAGGGCTTGGGACATAATGCCCTAGGCCCTCTTTGAGAGCAGTTATTACTTTGTTCATTACCTTTAGAGTTATTATGCATTTTCATCATTAGCTCGTTAATTTGCTTCGTTAGAAGTCCGACGGTCTTTAAGACCTGTTCCATTGCGATCATATTGACACCGACCATGTTATTTCCATTATTTATATTGTCCCTAGGGTTGTTCCGCCTCATGTCGCCAGAAATATTAGCTGCAGAACACCCGATGGGCATCTGTTGAAGTCAATGCATGCATCGGAAGATGACACCATCGGCATTGCATTGTAACCTTGTTGCTGATGCATTTTCTGCTGTGGATATCCCATATTTCTTGGTGCTTGTATTTGTGCTGCTTCGGGCAACGCTGGACTGCTGTGCTGCTTGCAGTCGTTCAGAGCACACTTCGTTAGTGGAGGCAGAGGTGGTGTTGAAGGGTTATTAAATCCGAAAGTTTGATTCATTTTTTCTGCTGCATTAACTATATTGGGAACAGCTTGACTCAACTGATTCACTTGGTTTGGATTTATGGGGTTTGTGTTGTTTGGGCTATTTGCATTGCCTGCACCGGGTATATTGTTGACTGGGCACTTCACGTTAACACATTGTGGAGGCTTACGTGCTGGACATTGAATGTTGGTGCAACTGTAAGGTTCGTCGGTCCGAAACTCTTTGCGTTGTGCAGTCTTGCAGTCTGGACAGGGGCATGTAACTTGGATCACGCCTGTTCTGATGTCTTTTATCCGTCCAGGGGTATAATTCAGACAACCGTAGTGCACCCAAGTCTCACAAGCGCCCTGACATTGAAGTCCCGTCTTTTGTGTCACTGGTCCCAAACAGATTTTGCACGGGTTTTTCACTTTGGTGCATTTTGGCATTGTGGGGATTTTTTACGGAATAACAGTTCGCATGATTGGTTTGGTGGCTATTGTTTCATATTATTTAAGTACGCTTCTTACATTTTGTCTAATGTTAGTCGTGAATTGGATGACATTTTGAATGGTTATTTTTTTTTGACATTGATTAAGCTGTGAAAGAAGGTTTGAACTCGAATTAAAATCTTTAAAAATTAGAGAAAAATACTTAAATGAAAGTTCAATGAATTCCCATATTCCCTTTCCCTTTGACTGCCACAGATGCCTTAAATCATCACAAATAGTAGATTTTCCCTTATGTCTGATTTTCTAGCTGTCAACAAGTTGATAAAATATATATAATAATATATATGTTCCAAAGTTGTTATGCCTCTCAAAAAACCTCTCGGTGAAGAGGTAACCATTCTTTTATTATTTACTAAAACAAAGTACGACTATTTTTATGCTTTAAACTACAATATGATGGTTGTAGTTTGCACCAACACCACTTTGCATTGTGCCCTACTCGTGGACCGAGCCTGATCTTCAGTATCGAATTTCATTAAACTTACAGAATAAGATTTTAAAATTTTAAATTAAGGCTCATACGTAGCAATCCAAAAACAATTAAATTATTTCAGTTAGTAAAGTTCAGTTTCCAAAAGAAAAGCATCATTAAAAATACCGTTTCTCATTAAGTTCATTGGTTCACGCGTTCTATCTACGAGTATATTAGACAAAGCACAATGCGCGCAAAACCGCAAAATTCTCGAGACCGATAAAATTGATATCAGAAACGATTGAAGTCCAGCTTCCCCAGCGGGCAGAAAAGAAAGAATGAAATATAAAATCGCTGAGAATAAAGCTTTCTGCGGGTTTGTCGCTTTTTTATTTGACGCGATATTGAACCGGCGTGGGCTGGGTCGGTATGAATAAAATTTTTAGTCGGTATGATTTTCTCTGTTTCATTTCCATGAGTTGCAGTTTGTCCGGATATTTCTTGAAATAATTTGTTGTGATATTTCTATGTTAGTGTTATGTAATTTAGGTCAGGACGCTCACCTTATCGTAAGTCATACGCCTGAATATGACTTAGCGGCATTGATTGAGACCAACAACTGAAAACTCTACTATTTATCAATGCCACACTGAGCCCAATACCCGAGACAACTGATGTTAGATCTCTTATACCCGGTAATTTTACGAATGTCCATGGACGGTGACACCACTTTCTGGGTAAATAGTTTGCTCGCTTGCCAAACGTAAACATAACAGATACTCAAATACGCCCCAACTGAGGGGCTACATGAGCTTACCCGTAAAGGGTGAACAGGCCTCAGTCGTCCACGCAGACCCATTGCGGATTGGACGACTTCACACACAACCATTAAATCTCTTCACAGGCGTGCGCAGGTTGCCTCATGATTTTTCTTCCGATAAGGCTCAATAGATGCTACTATGCTAAATATTGAAAGAGTCAAAGAACTACTTAAAATATTTATTATAATACTTCTCATAAAATTAGAGGCATAATGTCTATCGCTCTCCACCGCTAGACCCAGATCTTTTCTTATGAACGCCTATTGGTCCCAAGTTTGATTTGGATATAAAATATAAATGAACTACGAACTTTTTCATGGATAAAAAAATATCTAAAAAAGAAAGACCATGTAAGAATAATCTAATACGTTGTTAACTCAAACTTACTAATTTCTACCGCCATGTTTATGGTCTTATGGTTTGGCAAGCCAGAGAGTCAAATAACAGCGTGATTAACATAAGTTTATCCCAAAATCCGGCACATATTTCAATTAAACAATTCAAAACACACCAACGCTTATCAAACGATCCAATTACTTACTAGTATTATTTGAAATTGAATGCAAACTTACCTAAGAGCCGTTTACGGTCCAACGAAATTGGATGCACGCTGTATAATCCGGCTGATCGACCATCCGGT